>CAUYQG010176835.1:0-15595 GCA_963574415.1 Tarsius wallacei
ATTAATGTAATCCCCTAAAATTTACCTTAAGGACAAATAAAATGTCAGAAAAATTCGAGACAATAATTTCAAATATAAGTGGTGTTATATGTGTGTTTCTTACCTCTTATTTTTTGATATTGCTAATTTATATATGATGTGCATTATATTTTATACCATGGACATACTTTGTTGCACTATTAGTTATTTTGAATACTAAAAGAGGGAACCACTAATGAATACTTACTTTCTAAAGCTTTACTGACATCTTTTAGAGGGTATTGTCTTAGAATGAAAATATTTATAGTAACCAAATATTTGTATTTTTTTAAACCTGTGGTCTTGGTCAAGTTATTTATTTAGTCTCTGATGTTTCTTGTCTTGATTATTTCTCATTGTTGAAAGAATTGAAAAGGAAGTATTTTAAAATGCCTGGCATATAACATTCAGTAGAATGTAAATATCTTTTCATATTTGTCTTTTTTGATAAGAGAGTTGTTATTTCTTAAAAACCACAGGCAGGGGTAGTTGGCTATATTTTAATTTTAATCAAAATTCAATAATCTGCAGTTTGAATTATTTCACATAACCACATGTATCTGCACAAGAGACCTGAGACCAGAAAGGAAAAAGGGTAAGCTTGTCGAGCATTTATGATCACAAGAAACTCAAAATACAAGTAGACTGAAAATAACCATTTTCTGTAATCACAAAAAAACCTACCCACCAAATCAATATGCCATTTCACGTATCCTTTAAAAGAAAAATGGTTAAATGAAGTTCAGAAATTTCAAATTTATGACAACATCAACAACAGCAACTGGTCACTAAATCTCAAACAGCAAATGATGAGCTGGATGCTTATTTCAAAGAGACACATCTTGGACTCCACAGTGTATATAAGCCACAGGGAAATCTCTCTCACATCAAGTTTGTTTTGCAGAAAGCCTTTATTTCTATCTTTTTTAAGGCTTTGGGGATCAGGTCTCATTTTAAAATCCAAGTCAGCAACTCAGTAAAAGGCAAGATGTCAGCACTTCCTGATGCACCTTAAGAGGAGCTAAGCAAGTGAGGGAAACTCTCTCAGGGTTTTACTTTCCAGTCTGCCTTAGATAATTCTTAAAAGTTCAAATGCTTACTTGAGATTTATCTGAGGGACCTCTGGGGACTCCAGAATTTTTCTTGTAACTGTTTTCTGTAAGATGTTTAATATTTTCTTTTTTTCTTAACACAAATAACATGAAAACTTTTTTTTTCTTTTTCAATCAAGTTCTGTTGCACTTTTCTTTACAGATAGATTCTGGAGAGGCGAGAAAACATTTTAATAGTGTGAAGCTGAAAACAGTGAATATTTAAGTAATGTAATTAATTTGCTTTGCAAAACAAACTATGGGTTAGAAAGAGAATGTTTCTAATTACATTCTGCTTACTATATTCTTATTCATAACTCTGGAGCCTTTTACTAGTGATATAATACCAGCTAGATATGAAAAGTGGAATGTTAATAATTAACTTCATGCAATATTCTATTCCATGTTATGAAAAATTTTTATTTTGGGACTTTTTAATATAAGATCTGGAATTCTTTTCAGATGTGGGCACATTTTGAGTAGGGGACTAAGACACAATGAGGAGACAATTGGGCACAAAATATGAATATTTATTCTCAGTTTGTAATTAATGTCAATTTCTTTTTAAGGATAAGAATCACAAAAATATTTTGATCTTTCTCAACTCCAACACCTACCTAGGCTAGAATAAACTTATTTAGCTCTAGAATATTAGATTTCATGTCTTATATCATCTAAAATTAACTTAGAATTATCATTTAGTCTGTATATATATAGTTTTAGTTGCATAATAAAACACAAAACTGGTGGCTTAAAACAACTTTCTTTTTTTAAGTTCACAAATCTGTGAGCTGGGTGGCTTATTTCTACTGGTTTGCCACGTTTCTGCATTCAGCTAGCAAGTGAACTGGTGACTAGATGATCTAGGCTGGCCTCATTCATATGTCTGGTGGCTGAGAGGCTTCAGCTAGGAAGACTTTGTACTTCTCTCTGTGGCCCTTTGTTTTTTAGAAGCTTAGCACAAACAGCTCATTTCCATAGCATTTGCAGAATATATCAATTTAAAAAGTCCAAAGTGAGCAAGTACTTTCCAACTATGGGCAAGGTACACAGTCACAGGGTCAGTTCGTGAGGGGATTACACAAGGGAATGATTGCAGAGATACGTGATGGGATTGCGGGAGGGAGGGGTAAGGCATTATTGTAGTTGTCAACTCTTTAGTCCTCTTGCTTTATTTCATAAATAATAAAACTAAAATTCAAAATTCTCACACTATTTGGAAGAAACAGTTTCACGATATCTCTTTCTTCTTTCGTCCTGGTCTAAGTTGTCCAGTCCCTGGGCAATTCCACAAAACCTTGTGGGTTTTTTTTTCTAATAGTAACTGTTTACATGCTTGTCTTCATTATAAGATTCTGAGATCTTTGAGAAAAAAATGACCTAAATTTAGCACATCATAAGCATACCCTCAAATGATTGAATAGATAAATATACAAATAATTAGTTGGTAAAAAGTTTTTTTAAAGGTATTTATGTGTGCTAAAAGGACATGAATATGTTATCATTCAGTTTTCACAGTTACTGTGTAGTTAATAATTAACTTCATGCAAAAAAATTCTAGCCTTTGCCTTCAGCTCCTGGGAGATGATCTCTAGACCTTTCATATGTCCTGTGTGGTAAAAGTATCTTTTTTTGCCAGGGAGTCTAGGGACACACACGATAGTCAATAATTTATGATGGTCTTCAGGTCATGAATTATCTGCTCTACCTTTGGAAGAGTTGTAAACTAAAAGTCAACGACATGGAAAGTTAGTCATGTCTATGTGATCAAGTCTCAACAAAAACCCTAGATACCATGTCTTGGGTGAGCATCCTTGGTCAGCAGTGTTCCATGTGTACAACCATGGAGAGGTGCATGGCAGGGAGGAGTGCATGCTGTCATAAAGAAAGAACAACTGGAAGCTTCATGCTTGTAATTTTTCTGATCTCTGCCATCGTCAACTTTTCCCTTGACTGATTTCAATCTGCATCATTTTGCTGTGTAAAATCATAACTATGGGTATAACAGCTGTCAACGACTTCTGTGAGTCTTTTTGCAAATTAATGAATGTGAGAGTGGTCTTAGGGACTGCCAGACTCTGAATCTGGTGTCAGAAATTAACGTGGACTTGTGAGCTGTTCCCTATATTTGCAGCTACAAATGTTGAGTCAGAGTACCAGCTTCCCCGAAAGTACAGGCAACATTCCTCAGACTGTACTAGACGATTGTCCTGTGATCTTCTAATAGATATTCTTTGAAAGTGGAAGTTTCTGTCCAAATTAGACCTTAAAGACATAAAATTAACTGACAGATAAAGTCACTGCTTTCACAGAGATTATAATGTAGTGAGGTTGACTAGAATTAAAAAATTTCAGAGTTAAAAATGCTGGTAATTTTATAAAACAGTAGTATGATAAAATCTACTTCTAGGGGCTCTATGGGTGAGAAAATTTAGAAAAGGTGATTAGGAAACATGTATCTGAAGATATGATACTTGTCTTGCAATGCAAAGAAAGCTAGGAGCCACTCATGCCAATAGGTAGGGCAAGAGGTTACAGGAGGAAAATGTGATCGAAAAGTCGGTGTGATTGGATCCTGGTTTATGGAACTAGATAAAATAAATAGGGAGAGACCCAATTATAGAGAAAAATGGTTGTCAAAGTGTGGTTCTTGGACTAACATTATCAGCAACACATGGGAGCTTACCATAAATGCAAATTATCAGGCAGTCCTTGACCTACTGAGTCGAGTCAGAATTCTGGCAATGTGGCCCAGCAATCCATGTTTTAACAAGCCCTCCAAGTAATTCTCAAATGTGAGTATTGCTATTGTAGGTTCCTAAAGGCCTGGAAAAGATACTATTTTATCTGGAAAACAACAAAATGTCATTGAACAATTGAATGACTTTAAAAAGCAATACAATGATGAGATCTGGTTTATATTTTAAAATGCTGGCTTTAGTGTATATAATTGGAGGTTTACATAGAAGTGCTGCTGTCAACAGCCCCGTGTGAGAAGACAACAGGTAAAAGTGTTCAGGGAGAATAGTAGAGAGATACGAGATATACTTGGAGGTGAAATAAAGTTTGTCTTTATATGAAGGACTTACCAGAGGTTGTGTCACCCTAAAATGCATTGTGAATCTATTAAAAAATGTAATTATGAAAGTGTTCCCCATTTTTGTTTGATCATGGAATCCCTTTTTCTTTTATTCCATTACAAATTTACAGAAAATCTTCCAGGATGCTAGTCTTCATGGAAAAGAATCTCAATTTGAAAAACACTGCATTGTAAGCAAGAGAAAAAATGATTAAATGTTTTCTAATTAATTAAATCATAACTATATAATTTACTTTAAAATGCATTTTTAAGATTATTCATCAGCTAGAACCAAGCTAACCAAGTAGTTTTGAAATAAGAGTCCAACTTCAGTGAATAAGTAAGAGAAATTTGCTTTTCAAAGAACTTACCCAAGAGAATTGGCCTCTCTGTAAGTCATAATTACAGTTATTCTCTGCCTAAGTGGTCATTTTAAAACGTGTGAGAGCATTATAATCAGATTAGAAAAAAATGTATTTACTTACAAATTTATTTTAATAATTTATTTAGCAATTGCCTTTAAAAAGTAGAAGTAGGTATTTGGTCCAAGATCTATCTAAGTTATAATTTTAATGTAGCTAAGTACAGTTTTGAGGCCCTTTATTCTGTTAATGTTCAATCCTTATTACATTTCTTAGCAAGGCACAAGTTGATTTAATGTATTTCTTTTAGGATAACTATAACTAGCACTCAGGATTTTTACTTTTATACTAGAAATCTAACAAGATGCATTAGATAATCCTTTCATTCTGGACACACAAAATATTTATAATTCATGATTTTGTTTATTGATTTATTTAATGTATATGCACCTTGTGTTTCAAAATTATTCAAAAAAAACTACTAAAACAAAATTTAGATCAAGGACTTAGTTTTTACTGAAAAGGTCACTGCCTGTGCTAGACCTCACAGTCCACATTTATAAGATGGTGGCATGGTCTAAATGCATTCTTAGGTCCCTTCCATCTCTAAAGTGCCGATATTTATAGGAACATATATATTTCCCAAAAGTCCAGTGATCACTTGCAAATGAGACCAAGAAATATTTAATATAGCAAAGAAACTGCTTTGCAAATCCTCCATAGACGTAATACATAATCTTCTGTATTTCCATTTACTTGTTCCAGGATTAGATAATAAAATGTTCTCTTAAAAGTTATACACATCTGCACAATCAAAAACACTCACATATTGTCTGAAAACTGCCGATTTGGCCCACTCTATCAACTTGAGTCTATATAAGCCCCAGTTTCCCTGTGTCCAATCAACTAACAACAGGTTTATGAGCTGTTTGAAATGCATTAGGCTCTTTAGAGATTAATGTATTCTTTATGACTCTCCAGAATTACTGACAATATTTACATCTTTTAAATGGAGCAAAATTCTAATGATCCCATAGCTCTTGAGAGAAGTTGACCAACTTTCAATACAGACCAACTGACTATTCACCTTGCAGAAACTCATTCTTTATTATTTAAGAAGATATTATATTAGAGTTATCCAGAAGAGGAAGGGAAGACTTTCAGATTCATCTTCTTCTATGAAATAAGTAAAGTAGGCACCTGATCATATTTTTGGATAAATTAAATAATGTTTTTAAGAGTCAGGCCCACTTGTGAAGCTTTAGTTGATACAATTTAAATGAGTAGATAAGTCTATCCGTCCATTCATCAATCATCAAGACCTAAGTATTATATTATTTTAATTTAAATGGTTTACAATGTGACAGAATGTTTGATTATAATGTCACCCATACTATAAAACAGGGCTTGCAACTCTGGATCCACAAAACAGGGAATATAGGCGATCTTCCTGTGGATTGTGGAACTTATAAGATTCTGACAAGCAGTAGGGACTTAATGTATATAAAAAGAGTTCTGAGCCGGGCACAGTGGCTCAAGCCTGTAATTCCAGCACTTTGGGAGGTGGAGGGGAAAATATTGCTCAAGCTCAGGGGTTCAAGGCCAGCCTGAGCAATATGAAGACCTCATCTCTACCATAAATCAAAAGATTAGCCAGTGTGTGGTGGTGCGTGCCTGTAGTTCCAGCTACTGGGAAGACTGAGGTGGGAGGATCACCTGAGCCCAGTAGGTCGAGGCTGCAGTGGCCGTGAGCATGCCACTGTATTCCAGCCTGGGCGACAAAGTGAGATTCTAACTCAAAAAAAAAAAAAAAAGAGTTCCAGATTATATCTACATTTGCCCACAATATGACATATGAACAATGGAATTTTCTCTTGAGTAAAGGAAAAATTAAAAAAAAAAAAAAAAACATTCTGTAGAATGACCAGGGTACTTTGTTTTCAATGTAGTCTGAGGATAACAATATATTATGTGATTGGTCATTATAATAATTTTCAGATACTGAAAAAGTAGCCTGAAATTTTAATGGATAAGTTCACACCCTTAGTGGCAAATTTAGAATTTATTTCTACATAATTTTTCCCGCCTCCATGTATTTCCTCTTCTTCACACCAGTTTCCCATTTAAATGTACTTATTCTCAGTTTTGTCATGTATAAAATTAGGTTCATAACACTTGTCACTAATATCATTATGAAGATCAAATGCAAAGCAAACAGAAAAATGTCTTGAGAACAATAAAGTGATATATAAATGCAAAGTGTTGCTTTCTGGACATTGTTTCTCTATGGTTGCTGGTGTGTCTTCAAATCATGACTGTTCTTTGTTGTCTCCACGTGGAAAGCTCATTTCTGAAACCGGTGATACCTAATATATGCCTTATTTCCTCTATCATGCTCCCTGTAATGTCTATTCGGAAGACAGAAAAATAATTTGCTGGTAGCTATTTTACAGAAAATGGCCTTTGGCAATATTCAGAAATGTTACAGTTTTTAGTCCCAAACCTTCATGAAGCACCTGGAAGCACACTTAGTCAAGTCACTCTCACATCCTGTGCCTCAATTTTGTCATTCATCATGGTGAATAATTAAATAAATATACTTAATCTCTCAAACAAAAGCTTGAAGACTTTACTAGGAAGATGTTTAAAAAATTTTGACCTTCATCAATGACAAGGAAAACTCATGTTTTCTGTTTGTTTTGTTTTCCTTTGAAGTGGATGGATATAAAATAGCCTTAAGAAGGGTGTCTAAGGAATGTATACTCCCTTGATCTTGTTATGTTTCTGGGAATATTTTTAAGAAGTGAGGTCATTCACTTGCCATTTGGTGACCTGGAAATGTCCTGAAATTTCACCTGTTGCAGAGTACCCATTGATCACAAAAGATGTGATGATAATTGGCATTTTGAGTTTCCAATCTGGTAGAACTGTCTGAAGATCCTTATGAATGCATTAGCAGTTCAGTACTCCATATGCTTCAAAATTATCTGGGATTTATCATCTTTTAAGTGACACTGAATGTAATTTTGAAGTGAGAGACTCATAAAATTCATGTTACCATGAAAGCTCACTATGGAAAGAAGATTTGTCCACTCAGTATTCCTTCGAGAGAATGCCTGAGACATCACCAATTTGCTTAACTTGTATGAAGACATTTTAAAAAATCTGTAAACAACTTAAATATTGAAGGCTTTTCTGATTCTTACACTTTTATATTGACAACAATTTCATCTTTCCTCCATTCGGCAGATTTTTTTTTCTCTTTGTGAGTTTTCTTTTGAAAATGCTGAGCTATTATCCAGGTACGGTAAACAGAACTCTTCTGTGAAGAATGCCTGTTATAAGCAGGCCCATAGGACTTCAGACAGGACAAAGGAACAAAATTCATTAATTATCATTTTCCAGACTGAATAGGATGAACTTTGACAAAACACACTTGTGGAAAAGCTATCAGTACTGAGCGCTCCTCTCCCCATTCAGGGTATTTGACCTCTGGGAGCCACACACACATTGAAGGTATTTTTCTTGTTTTACTTATATTTAGTCAGTAATTTTAAAATAAATTAGAGGCATATTTAATACTTCAGAGTGGTTTGCTTTCCTAGCGAGGTTCTTAAAAGCACTCCAAATTGTTAACAATTATAATTGCACCTTTACCACTGGATACCGGAAATAATAGCACTGTTACTACAATAATATCCTTTTAGTTCAGACTGACATTTGCACAAAAAATGTATAAGGTTAAACTGGGACTTTAAAATGGGCACTGTTGACTGTAGTGCTAAAATCAACATGAAAATGTCAAGTATTTGTATAGTGAAAACACATTATCATAACAGTGTAGAAAAATTTAATTGGAAAACAGTTGAATACTCATGAAAAATTGTCTAATGATGCAGTTAACAGTAAAATAAACTAAAATTTTAGGAAGTGTTTGAATATAATAATTCAAGCATAAATAGTGTTTTTGGTTACTTGATTAAGATAGGTGTTTCCATTCATCTTCACAAAAAATGTGTGTACTCAAGACTTATATATTAAAATAAAAAATCATAAATATTTAAGTTTTCTTAATTCAAAATCGATCTTAATCTTGGTGTGCAGATTTGGGACTTAAAAAATTAAGTGTGCAATTACTTTGTTCCTTTGGCCATGTTTTGGACTTTAGAAATGATTTAGGAATGAATGCCTACTGCTGGATCTTTACCCCCTCACATCCTCCATACCAGACTCATACACACTCATATACACACAGACATACACTCACACACATACTTGATTATTCTGGATTTATGCATATTTTCACTGGTCATCACACATCTCTTCTTGATTACAGTTTTTTGCTTCAGAGGTGGGTATAGGACCAAAAGGGATCTGAAATCTCCCCCAGTTTTTCTAAAATTGACCTAGGGCTAGAGATGCCTTCATTCTCTGGTGATAAAACTTGAAGCATGAGCTTAATAATTCTTGTTTACCATTTTCATTTCCATTTGGAAGAATGAATTCAGAGATATTTAAATAGACATGAAGAGAAAAAACAGAGATTAGAGTCCAGGAATAAGACCCTTCTCAGCACTGAAGCCAGAGGCCCATCAGATCATCTGACTGCTGTGGTTATAAAGGGCACCATCTTTCCAGTAATTCCCTGTATTTGCTTAACCCCGCTGAAGTTGAATTTCTGTTGATTACAATCCAAAGAGCCCTGACTGATTCAGTAACAAAGGGTACATATTTCTGGGTATAGGGAAATTTAATTTTGGTTTCTTGAAGGATATGAATTTTTACGAGATCAATAACTTTATTGGTCAGCTGTCTTTGAGCATATTATTTGATCCCTCTGAATTTTATATTTATTTTTGATTCAAGGAAAAAATTAGAATAACAGTGCCCAGTTTACTGTAAAGACTAAAATATCACAAGGCATAAAAATTTAAATGTTGGTTTCCCTTCTCATTCTTATCTAAGTATTTCTAAAACAAATTAGAACAAAGCAAAATACGTTCACAGTAGATGAAAAACAGAAGCAATAATTTTACATCTCTTTGTCATTGATTTTAATGATAGAGCATCTTCTTATAAGTTGACAAGCACCTATTAATTTGCTCCCAATGATAACAATATTGTTTACTCAAAATTAAATGTCAGCAGTTGTGAGTTCCAATAAAAGATTGAAAATATCATATTTAGATAAAATTAAATGTCACTGGATGCAAGTTCCAATAAAAGATTGAAAATATTATGTTTAGATAAACAGAAGTCTATGGAATGATTTGCTAAACAAACTAGCAATAAGCAATGAAAGAAAATATTCCCCCCAAAAGGAATATCTATAATAGTTTAGAAACAGAAAATTTCAAAGTTATAGTGAATTCCAGCTTTCAGGTTTGTGAAGCGATCTTTCAGATTAGCATTTTCTGCTAATGATGATTTGCACAGTAACCCTGTATATATTATTGAACCTCTTTCTTACCTATTTGCCCTTTACCCACAGAACAGAAATAGAAAAATGGACTACAACCCTGCCTCACAGGGGATGGTAGGATTAATGAGCTGGTGTGGCAGTTTTTTGCCAGATAACGCTGTGTGAAAGAAGTGGGAGAAAGTTCCAACAAGCACCGGGCTTGGAAGCAGGAAAGGCAAGAGAATTTATTACAATGGGCAGTGGAGTGTTAGAACTCATGAAAAGCCTTTGTTTGATAACAGAAAACCTTTTTCTTCTTCTTTTTTTTTTTTGAGGCAGTAGGGCACTCATCTGTGGGCATGATGGTGAATAAGGATCTTAACAGTGGGTACTGTAAACTGTGATATAATGTCAATTACAGGTGACAGGTAATATCAACTTACCTCAGCACTTCATTTTACAGTGTACAAAATCCTTTCTTACACAATAAGCTCAGTTCAATCTCCAGCAGCCTGGATAGTAAGTAGGTCAGGATTTAAAACCTCATTATTTTACAGGGCTTATATGCTTTACCCAAAGTCATAGACGGTGAGTACTGGAGTGGGTCTCAAAGCCAGACCTACCAGATCCAGCTCAATTTTGTTATTACCTTCCCAGGCTGCCTCCATCTGTGGGTGAGGCAGCCATAAGAACTCCTATGACAGAAAGTGGGTAGCATTCTTTCTTCACTATGTCAGCACATTTCCTCTCTTAAATTTCCTTTCTTTCCTACTTCTGTTTAATTCATATTCCTTTCCCTTCTTATTCTTCTTACTTTATTACTTTATTCTCTACTTTATACCTTTAAAACCATTTTAACAAACATAACGCCTCTGTTTTGCACAACAATCCTGTAATGGAAGAACACAATCTTCAGTCCTATTTACCTGAGAGAGAGTTGATATACGGAGGTGTTCCCGGATCATGCAGGGGACAGCCAGCAGTATTAGAATCTGCTTCTCAGACACATGACAGCAACCCAAGGGTTAGTGTTGTTCACTGTTTTAGAGCCTTGAACATCATAATAAAAACAAAACAAAATAAAAAACTACTTTCACAGCCAGATAGCAGACAGAGTGAATTCAAATTCACTCATCTACCCCTTTGTCATATTAATATCTATCCTACAATGAGTATTGATCTTGATGCTGAAATGACAGAGGTAAAAAGATTCAACAGTCCCTGCTGCTAAAACACCTACATGTTACATGAGAGACACTTCGGTGAATACTGTGGGAGAAATAATGAGGAATGTGTCCCTTGTTTCAAGGTAGTGCACCCCCTCTGGAGGAGATACACAGATGTATGTATAACATTCATGTTGAGAAAGTGGGACTTGATATCAAAGGGCTTGCACTCTGGCATTATCTAACTGTTTGTCCTTCCCAAGAGATAAGGCAGAGAAAATAACATATTAGGTAGTGATGTATGGCAGAGAGTGGTATTTGGGGGCAACTACCAAATTAAACATGGTAAGAGTTTAGTTTCTTTCATTCTCTTTAAAACTCTTCCAGCTTGCTCGTCATTCTTTGGTAACCTTCATTTTCCTATAATTTCTGAAACTTGTGGTTTGATAAACTAATTCCTTACATTTTTAAAAATAGTAATTCTCCTTCTGATGTACATTGTGTAGCTGCCCTTTGCTTATTTTCTCTTTCTATCAAAGTCTCATTTATGGCTATTATATAAAAATGAAAAGAAATTAGATCTTTTGCAGAAAGCTTAGAGGTAACTTCAATTTGCTTTGTTGAAATGATTTGGACATCTGAATTTAATGCCATCTTAGAAGCAGAGTGGCTACAGGAATTCAGATTTATATCATTCCATAAGGGTGTCTTCCACTGGGAAAACCTGTAGGCAAGGAGGAAGTGAGGGCCTAATGATAGTAAAGGGGAAAAGGCTAAGTGGGGATGGTATGTCAGGTCAAGTCTAGTCCAGTGAGTTTCTAAGTGTGGTTCCCAAGCCAGAGTTATTAGCATCAACCTGGAACTTGATAAAAATGCAAATTTTCAGATCTAAGTTGGGTCCAATCCACAGGGTTCTCAAAAGCATAAATTATTATGAATCATTGTCATTCCTTGAGACAAGAGACCTGGCCTATTTTATTCACATATTTGATAGTCCCTGTTTGTAACCTAATGGAACTTGCTGCTGAAGGATGCAGTTCTCCAGAGAAGGGGAGTAGGTGTGAACTATAAGAAGATAAACATCTGAGCAATTGGGACATAGTGCCCTGGTCCGAGAAAGAGAATTGGGTGCAGGTCCAAGGCATATTGGATTTGAAATCACACAGCCTCGATCTTACCCAATTGTTTTTGTCCGTCTGTTTTTAGTTTATAAATTTTTCCATGGTTCTTTTGTAGCAGCGTCAACTATAAGATGGCACTTGTTTTCCAGTCCCTTGGGAATGCTCAGTAAGTACATGCATGATCAAGATGTAATTCACAAACTGTAAAATTTGTCACATTTAGTATATCCACAGGGCTGTACAAATACTACATAAACCCAAGACATTTTTATTACCCCCAAAATAAATCCAATGCACTATGGTACCCCTTCCACATTTTGTCCCAGTGACTCCAGAAAATCCACCAACCAATTTTCTGTACTTGTGGATTTATCTATTCTCTATTCTGGACATAAAATAAAAATACATAGTATTTTGTGACTGGCTTCTTTTACTTAGCATAGTGTTCTTAAGTTCTATTCATGATTTAACACGATCATTATGTTGCCCTTTTTTATGAATTAATAGTATTCTATTATGTATGAATAAACATTTTGTTTATCTATTCATCTCATTGATAGACATTTGAGTTATTTGTGTGAGTATGAACCTATGTTTTGAAATCTTTGTTCTTAACTAAGAGAGAAATTACAGGGTCATATGGAAACTCTAGTTTTTAAGTACTTTGAAACCCTTGTTGAAAATTAATTGACGAAGATAGATTTTCAGCATGATAGCAAGAGGAGCTCTACTGACCTGTTCCCAGAGTAATCAAAGATACATATATACCATTTTGGCAACAAGAAATGAGAAATCAATAGTAGGAAGAATTTGGGAAGCTCACAATTATTTGAAAACTAAACAACACACTTTTAAGTAATGGGCTAAAGAAGAAATTGAACAGGACATTATAAAATCCTTTGTTAATGAAAATGAAGACAAAACATACCAAAATTTTCAAGATGCAGGTAAAGCAGTGCTTAGATGAGGAATTTATAGCTTATGTACCTATTCTAAGAAAACAATATCTCAGATAAATAACCTAACTTTTTACCTTAACACAAAAGAAAAAGAAGAGTAAACCAAACCTAAAGCAAAACCAAGGAAGGAAATGATAAAGATCAGAGTGGAAATTAATGAGCTATAGAATATAGAACAATAGAGAATATCAATGGGAATCAAAAGCTGACTCTTTATAAATATATACAAGTTTGACAAACTTTTAACTATATTAACCAAAGGCAAAAAAGAATACTTAAATTATTAGAATTTAACAATTCTGGTGCATTGCTACCAGCCTTACAGAAATAAAAAATTATTATAAAGGAATACTATGAAAAATTATATGGTACAAAATTAGATAATTTAGATGAAATGTACAAATTCCTATAAAGACACAAGTTACTAAAACTGGTATAAGAAGAGATAGATACTTAAATAGACCTATAATAAGTGAAGAGATTGAATTAGACATATAAAAAGACCTTCCCACAAACAAAAGACCAGGCCTCGTTGCCTTCACTGCCAAGTTATAATTAATAAATAGAAATAAAAAATAATAACTTTTTACAAACTCTTCCAAAAGCTCCAAAGAGGAAACATTTACCAACTTAGGTAATAAGGCCACTACTACTTACTTTTATGAAGATGAATACAAAAATCCTTTTAAAAAAGGCTAGTGAAAAAAATCCAGCAAAATACT
This sequence comes from Tarsius wallacei, assembly GCA_963574415.1. Classification (NCBI taxonomy): domain Eukaryota; kingdom Metazoa; phylum Chordata; class Mammalia; order Primates; family Tarsiidae; genus Tarsius; species Tarsius wallacei. The sequence continues at coordinate 13,920 of CAUYQG010176835.1, forward strand.
TAAAAGATTGTATATCATGACCAAGAAGAATTATCATAAAAATTCTGGATTGATTCAACATCTGTAAGTAAATTAATATAATGCATCACATAAACAAAATAAAAACAAAAGAATCACATAATAATTTCAATAGGCACAAAAAACCTTTGACATTATACAACATTCTTTCATGATAAAAAAAAAACAACTAATAAAATAGGAGCAGAAAAAGCCTTCCTCAAAATAATAAAGGACATCTACCATTAAAAAAAAAACAGTTAACATCAGAATGAGCACAGACTTGATGTTTTCACCACAAGAACAGGAACAAGACAAAAATGTATATACTCTTATCACTTTCATTCAACAACATAATGAAAGTTCTTGCCAGAGAAATTCGGCACACACAAAAAGTAAAGACATTTAGATTGTAAAGAAAGAATAAAAATTACCTCTATTTGCAGATGATGTCATTTTCAATATAGAAAAGTCTCAAGAATCTAATAAAAACTATTAGAACTCATAAAGGAATTCACCAAAGTTGCAGGGTACAAGATTAATATGCAAAAATAAACTGCAATGTTGCACACTTATAATGAATAATCTGATAACAAAGGTAAAAAAGAGTTCTATTTACAATAATATCCAAAAGAATAATATGGTAGTGTCTCATTCTTATAATTCCAGGGCTTTGAAAGACTGAGTCAGAAGGAGCACTTGAGGCTAGGAGTTTGAGATCAGTCTGGGCAACATAGCAAACTCCTGTATCAACAATTTTAAAAAAAAATTAGCTGTGTATAGTGGTATGCATCTCTAATCCTAGCTACTTGGGAGGCTGAGGCAGGAGGTTTGCTTTAGACCAGGAGTTTGAGGCTGCAGTGACAGAGATCCTGCTTCTATATATATCTATATATATAATAATGCATAACACTTACTAATTTTAACAAAAATGGTAAAACATAGATTCTAAAAAGATTGTGGAAATAAAATAAAGATGAGTCAAATAAATGGTAAAACATTCCATGTTCAAAGATAATAAGACTTGAACAATAGTTCTCAGACTTATCTACAGTTTGAACGCAATCCCTTACATATTTTTGTAAAAGTTACCAAGCTGATTCCACAATTTATATGGAATTCCAAGAGACCAGAATTGCCTAAACTATTCTGAAAAAGATAAACAAAGTAAAAGGACTCACATATCCTGACTTCAAAACTTACTACAATGCTACAGTAATCAAGGCATTGTGGTCATTGTGATACTAGCACAAAGAAAGGCATATAAACATATCGATCAATTGGATATAGTTGAGAGTTTAGAAACAAACCCTACAGCTATGGTCAACTAATTTTTGACAAAGATGCCAATATCATAAAATAAAAATAGTATTCTACAAGGCAAGAAAATACAATTTTGATAGAAGCTACAAGTTGAATAAACCTCGAAATATGATGCCAAGTAAAAGAAACCATTCATAGGAAAGTCCAGAATAAGAATATATAGAGAGACCAAAAGGTAGGTTAGTGGTTATTTAGAACTGCTTAGGGTGGAGAATAAAGGAGTAATAGCTAAAGGGTGTAGGGTTACTTTCTGAAGCAATAAAAATGTTCTGTAATTGACTGTGGTGGTGGTTGTGCATACCTGAGAATATACTAAAAACCACTAAATTATATCCTTAAAATTATATGGAAATGAA
>CAUYQG010176842.1:0-14241 GCA_963574415.1 Tarsius wallacei
TGTCAGTCATTTTCTTATAGTATTACGTTGGATGTTCAAGGTTCACTATATGAGTGAGAACATGTGATACTCCGATCTTTGTTTCTGTGAGAGGTCACTCAGTATTATAGATTCTAGTTCCATCCAAGTTGCTGCAAAATCTAGAACATATGTCTTAAATAAGAAGAATAGTGCATTGCATTTAAGCGAAACCCCACTCCTTCGCAGATATGATATGATTCTGGAAGTCCTTCCCTCTGGAAGGTGAAATGGAACTAAAAAGTAGGTCCAAACTAGGCAGACAGAATCATCTTAAGCATATAGGCTGGGGTGAAAGTGTTGCGGGAAAATCTCAGTGAGATTCAAACTACTTCTGCCCTCAAACCATCTTCCTCCACACCAAATCTTCAACAATTAGACACATTTTCTAAATATTTTATAAAATTTAATTTATGCATCCGTTTTTAAAAGAGACCGATCCTACATACTATTTCTGGCTTCCAGCTGTGCTGTAGGAGTGTTCTCTGATTCTCTTCTCTTGTCTTCTCTCACCCCCCTTTTTGTCTTTCGGAACCCCCATGTTCCTTTCTAATTCTAGACCCATCAGAATTGGAAGGTTGCTTCCTTTGGCCAGGCTGTCATAGTAATTGCAGATTATCCTCAGTCAGACAACTCAGGTTTCACATCTGAAGTACAACAAAGCTTTTGGCCAGTGTGTTTATAGCGTAACCTACCACTTTTCCCACTAACTGCTGCACGGGAATGGGCAATGCTGTCACTTCCCATGCATGCTCTGGAAAATACCAGAACCTTGCTTTTTTATTAGCAGTCACTCCTGTCTGCGCCATTGTAGACAGCAGCTCTTATCGTGTATTACTTCCCTCCCTGTTCTGTGAACTCTCATCTCCTTGGTGGAAGACCACCAATAGCCCCTTGCCTGTGTGTTGAGCAGAGGGCAACCTCCAAGCTGACTGCAGGCCGAAAAGGGCTTCTTGGCAGCACAGGAAGCATGAATTCTAGATACGCACTTTACCCCAATCAAAGACTTATTCTGGCTTGGAGCAGTGTTGACCACAGCGTCTTCTTTAATCATTTGTCATTCTTTGAGTGTGGGTTACACTGTGTGTGATCATAACGCACCAACCAGTTCTGCCTGAGAGCATTACAGGAATTTCCCTGAAGGGATGACATTTCTTAAGTGATTCTTTTTTTCACAAAGACTCACAGCTTGTGAGTTTGAAACGTACCAACATTGCTCTTTCAAATAGGCTTCAATTAAATATGCAATTTGGTACTTTTCTAGTCAAAGTGATAGCGTTTTATCAATTTATCTCAGTTTCTGCCCCTCTGTGACTCCCTGGAACACATCTGTAAGATGATCAGCCAGAAGGAAGGAAACAGCAAATTAACCCATATGCAAGATTGTATCTATTATTAATGGTGCTGTGACTTCATCCACTGAAGGAATGAACTACATATTCCTTCCTCTCAGTAAAAAGGAATAAACCATTATTTTTTTATTTGTTTTTGAGACAGAGTCTGGCTCTGTTGCCCAGGCTGGAGAGCAATGGTGTGATCATAGCTCACCGCAACTTCAAACTCCTGGGTACAAGTGAAACTCCTGCCTCAGCCTCCCAAGTAGCTGGGACTATAGGCATATATACCACCATGCCCATGCTGTGTCTGTTGGTCTCAAACTCCTGGCCTCAAGCAATCCTCCCACCTCTGATTCCCAAAGTGCTAGGATTACAGGCGTGAGTCACCATGCCTGGCCAGAAATAAGACATTAAACAGTGAGTTCCTAGACAGCACCAGTGAAAAATGTGACCCTCTGTAGTGACTGGCAGCTATATAGTGGTTCTCTGAACAGATACTGTCTGGTTTTATCATGGCCACCATGTGAATTGCCTGGGTGTTGGAAGTTTAGCTTGCAGAAAATCACCATCAAACAAAAATCGATGGCTGTGTTAGTCACAAGTCCCAAAGTTCTCTGTCAAAAAGTCAAAATCAATCATTTGTGCCTTATGAGCCAATATATCCCAGACACCTGAGTTCCAGATAATTGCTGAGGCTGTACATAAATTGGCCTATAATTCTGTAACCCTCTGACCTCTGACATTGTCTTCACCTTGTCCTATGTATATTCTATACCCTTTATAAATATTCCCGTTGTTCCTGCAAATCATCTCCCCTCTAATGAACCACTTCCTCCGAAAAGAAATAACTTAGAAAATATATAATAGTTCCTAGAATTATCGTAACAAAGCTACTATATGTTGAACATGGGCTGTGTGCCAAACACTTCCACATGTATTTTTACCTGCAGTACCTAATTTAACTTTATTCTTATGACAGCCTCTGAAATGTGCTTTGTTATTCTAATTCACAAATAAGAAAACTGATGCTCAGGAAGTCAGAGACGGCCTTCAAAGGGATGTGGGGGGAGTTAATAATTCCAGAATGTCTTTTGAAGGAACAATTTGAGAGCTTTGAAAAATGCTGTATTTTCCTCAGTTCTCAGCTGGTTCTTCCCCAGCGTGCTCTGAATGTGTCTGGTCAGGGGTCTGGATGGAACTCTCTCTGATCCTGGTAGTGGTTTAGCTCTTGGCCATGCAGGTGTTGGTCATCAGCACTTTCCACAGCACTTTTTTCTTTCTAAGCCATATCCCGTCATTTAGGAAATGAAAGGGTTTGTAAACAAAAGCACTGGAATTGGGCTTCTTGCTGTCACTGATAGAAATCAAATCGGTGCATACTTAATTTATGTTACAAATGAAAGTAAATCAAGAATAGAAAGGTCTTTGTCCTTTTTAGAGAGAACAGAGTACAGTTTCAATAAATCACAGTCGCTTTATCATGACTAAAGAATTTTTGCTCTTCAGTATCTTTGAAGTGTGTTTCTTCCCAAGTGGAGACGTAGGGTCTTTTTTTTTTTTAAATTAAACTTGGGTGTGCTGCCCCAGGTATTTTGGGGGGCAGGTTCTGTGAAATCATGCAGGTCAGAGATCTTATCTTTTGTTTCTCTGTATTTCTAATTTCAGGCATATCATGAACCTTCAACAGAAGTTTGTTTACTTGGATAGCGAATGACGTGTGGAATGACCAGTAGCCTCTATATATTTAATTAAGCTGAAAAATAACAAATGAAGTGGTACTGATATAAGTGACAAATGATACAATACCGGTTTTGATATGAGTTTTTTTATTACGAAGAGCTTTTTCACTTATTTGTTTTTTACTTCTCGAAACAGGGCCTCACTGTGTTGCCCAGGCTGGTCTTGAATTCCTGGACTCAAGTGATCCTCCCGCCTCAGCCTCCCAAAGTGCTGGAATTATAGGCGTGATCCACTGCTCCCAACCAAGAGTTTTTTTAAATGAAGATTATTGTCAAACTGCCGGAGAAAGCACACCTATGACTAAGAGATATGATTAAGCGGAAGGAAAATGTGAACGGAATACAGCGAGAAATATTTCCAGTAGATGAAGTTAGGACTAAATCAGGCAGAGGAGTCCCAGTGAAAGTGGCAGGGAGCATTTAACACCAAGCGTATCACTTAGATTTGTGGTGAGGACAGACTCTGACCTTGGCAGGATAAGTGAGATTGTACCTTAGTTTCATTGATTCACTTTTTTACAAGCCTCCCACCCTTTATGGACAGAATTTATGTATGCTAAATTTTCTGATTACTTTTTTTTTTTTCCCCAGAAAAACCCTCATTTTAGAGCATCTCCTGGTGGTACCATCTGACATGTCTTCCTTAAGTGGGAAAGTCCAAACTGTCTTAGGTCTTGTGGAGCCAAGCAAGCTGGGCCGCACCCTGACCCATGAACACTTGACCATGACCTTTGACTTCTGTTACCACCCACCTCCTCCATGCCATGAAGCTACCTCCAAGGAACCCATCATGCTGAAAAATTTGTTTTGGATTCAGAAAAACCCCTATTCCCATAAAGAGAACCTTCGATTGAATCAGGAGATGGAAGCCGTAAAGGAAGAATTATTGTATTTTAAAGCTAAGGGTGGAGGGTGTTTGGTGGAGAACACAACCTCTGGGATTAGCCGAGACGTACAGACATTGAAGAGGCTGGCAGAAGAGACTGGCGTCCACATTATATCCGGAGCTGGGTTTTATGTGGATGCGACTCACTCCTCAGAGACCAGAGCCATGTCAGTGGAGCAGGTAGAAAGCCCTAAGTTCTCTGACATATTTGTTTATAAATTCAAGATAGGCTGGGCATGGTGGCTCACGCCACCACTCTAGGATACCAAGGTGGGAACGTTGCTTGAATTCAAGACCAGCCTGGGTAACATAGCAAGATCTCATCTCTACAAAAAAGTTAGCTGGATTTGGCGGCACAAGCTACTCCGGAGGTTGAGGCAGAAGGTTTGCCTGAGCCCAGGAGGTCAAGGCTGCAGTGAGCTGTAGTTGTGCCGTTGCACTTCAGCCTGCTTGACAGTGAGGCCCCAACTCAAAATAATAACAGTAATAATAGCCAGAACCTTATAAATGCCATGGGCCTTAGAGGTAGCTAGGCATGCTGCAGAAATTTGCCAGCTAGCAAAGACATCTGCTAATGGAGACCCAAACTGTTGACATTTTATAAAGAAAAAGTATTGAAGAAAGAGATCTTAATGCACTGGCCATTGAAAACCCCAACATGTTAATACTCAGACTTGCGTATCTGGGCTCGGTAGTGGCACCACAGTCTGTTTGTAAACCTCCCTTTTCTATTGTAAGCTTCAGTTATGCAACCTCAATCTTTTTTCCTGGATTTTATAATAACTCGCAATAAAGATTCACTGTAGGGTGAAACTTGGCAGGCAGAGACTTGGCACATTTGTGAATTTGTTTCGTTCTCCTTTTGCAAAACAGGAGAGGTGGAAGAAAATCCATTTCCCTGTCTTTGTCATAATACGATCTTAAGCAAGAATGAGCAGAGGAAGTAAATCTTTTGGGGGGGAAAGAAGAATAAGCTGCAAAGTTTTTTTGCATGTGTATGTCTCTCTTTCTAAACATACACATATCTGTTTATATGTGCTTATACATGTATATGTGTATGCATATGTCTTTTCCATTGCTTGTTTGACAGGCATAGAATGTCAGCTGCAATCTTTGCAAAGAATCAGTTACTCCCTAAAATACTCTGGATTTCAAAATTTATCTGCATTATATTTTCAATCAGGACTTAATTTTTTAAACATATTTATGTTATTTAAAGACTGCGCTGATAACAGAGGATTATATATTCTTCTAAACACTTTTAGCAGTAAATATACTTGTGAACCAAAAAGTATAATAATAGAAGTATTGGGTGCTGTGAATTTTCTATGCTGTCTAGGGTAAAGGACTGAATAAAGAAGAGAGAATTATAATAAGAGAAGGTCATGTTGGGCGTGATGATGTTTCTGTAGACCCAGGTACTTGGGACACTGAGGTAGGTGGATTGCTTTAGCCCAGAAGTTCAAGTTCAGTGAGACCCCTGGCTCTTAACAAGAATTACTTGATACAGCTGACATAGATTCAATTCAACAGCAGTCTCTCTGTATTCCGGATATTGCTTCTCAGGTTAAATTACAGAATTTTTTTCCTCAATCTGAATGCACTCTCATTAAGTCACTTTTTGCCTCCTACAGCTTCCTAAAGCTGTGAATTTCTTGGTAAATAATCACAGTAAGATATTAACAAATCTTAGATTTAGAACTACTTTTTGAGTTTGCGGTTTGGCCAGCAACCATGCCTTTCTCATTGGCCAATACTAATGGAATGAATGTTGAAACATTTTTAAAAGAATAAATGACTTAATAAATACACTCATTTTCACATACCATGGTGCCTCTATTTTGATAAATTTCATAACCTGCAAATTATGTTCTTTCTCATTCTTCCATAGCTGACTGATGTCCTTATTAATGAAATTCTCCACGGAGCTGATGGAACTGGTATCAAGTGTGGTGTCATTGGAGAAATCGGTTGCTCCTGGCCTTTGACTGAGAGTGAAAGAAAGGTTCTCCAGGCAACAGCTCATGCCCAGGCCCAGCTTGGTTGTCCTGTTACTATCCATCCTGGACGGAACCCAAGTGCACCATTTCAGATTATCCGAGTATTGCAAGAAGCAGGAGCAGACATCTCCAAAACAGTCATGTCACATATAGACAGGTAAGCAGGCTGTCTTACAAACGGGTACAAACCATCCTATGATGAGTGGATGATCAAATAAAGAATCAACAATAATCAGATCAATGCAACACCAACTACATAGAGAAAACCACTAACTATATGGAAAATAGTATTTACAAAGCTTTGCCACTGACAATAATACAAGTCATTGCTGCCATTTTTTGTGCTCTTTCTCTGTGCCAGACAGTATCCTAGGTATTTTACATAAGTCATTTCCTTTAACTTACTTAATCTTTCATAACTCTTCAAAGTAGGTGTTACTGTCTGCTTCACTTCTTTGTGTGCTGGCGTAATATCACAGTTGCTGCAAATTCTGCTTGCTCAGTATTTGCCAGTAATTGGAGCGATACATTTATCTACAAACACAAAGAGGAAAAGTCAATAGTTTTACCCTGAGAGAAACCACAAATATAAATGTTCAAGTATGTGTCACCTGTTGTAGTTTGAATCTCTGAATTTGAGGAAATGCAATTATAAAAAATAATGGCAATAAGTATAGTATTAGTTTGGTGGTATTATGTATTAGTTTCCTATGGCTGCTGTAACAAATGATAACAAACTGGGCATCCCAAAACAACAGAAATGTCTTCTGTCATTGTTCTAGAGGCCAGAAGTCTGAAATCAAGGTTTTGGCAGGGCCATGCTTGCTTCAAAAGCTGCAGGGGAGAATCCTTTGTTTCTTCCTTGTCTGGTAGATCCAGGTGTTCCTTGGCTTGTGGCTGCATAACTGCAATTTCTGCCCCTGTCTTCACATGTCCCTCTCATCTCCATCGGTCTTCTTTTCTGTTTCTTATATGGACACTTGTCGTTGGAGTTGGAGTCCACCCACATAATCCAGAATGATCTCATCCTGAGTTCCTTTAGTTAATTCTATCTGCAAAGACCCTTTTCCCAAATAAGGTCATTTTCAGAGGTTCCAAGAATTAGAAAATAGGCATATTTTTGGTGGGTTCACCACTCAATCTTTACATATTATGTTAGATGCATAGGGACCAGCAAAATAAATGACTATATAAACTGATGCCGGCTGCTGTTAATTTTATGAACAAGCCCGACAATGTTGCTAAAGTGAGTCATTAGCCTTTAGATTGAATTTATTAAAGAATTGATACAGCACCAGTGAGACTAATAATATATTACAATTACTTCTACTTACATATTGGAATAAAGCCATGTTAACAAATTGATAAATCCTGATCATTAGACCTGACATTCTGCTATTTAATGAACTTACAGTCCTACAGAATGTATTGATAAAATGCTTCTACTTAATAGAAATATTGTAAAATCCTGTGCATAAAATATAGACTGAATTGTAGTTGTGGAAGAAGAGAGAAGTCAATATTAATGGGAAACTGAGGAACATCAAGGAAAGGGCAATCATCCTGGCAACTGTGTTGGTATCAAGAACTATACGTGGCTATCTTCAGGAATCTTCTAGTTGTATTGGTAAAATAGAGGGATGCTTCTAGATACTGATCATCGAGGCAGTGCATCAGAACGTGAAGACTAGACTCTTTGTATCCAGAGAGACCTTTAAATCCTAAGTCTACCATTTTCTGTGAGATCTTGGGTAGTTTCACTTGAATTTAGAACAATGTATTTGATAATGTTACCTTGTATGATAGAGAATACATACAGCATATTTATTCAATAAGTATGATACTTTTTAGCATGAAAAAAGTATTGTGTAGCATGTCATACATACAAAAGGGTGTAACCCTAATATATAAATTTTAATTTTATGAATATTATTTATAGTCTTGAAAACATTGTATTTTGTGGTTATTGTATGGTATATGTTCTATATATGCTCATTAAACTACAGTCGTTAAGTATGTTGTTCAGATATTCAGTATTTCCACTGATTTTTGGACTGTTCAATCTATTGATTACTAAGAAAGGGTTATTAAATGGTGGATTTTAGTTTCTTCTTGTACATATTTCAACTTCTGCTTTATATATTTTGAAGCTATATTATGGCATACATACCCATTGTTATATCTTCCTGAATCTTACATCAACAGATATGGAGCTACCTTATAAGTGGTAGTACAAGTCTTTTTGTTTCAAAGGCTGTTTTATCTAGTATTAGTGTAACTGTATATTTTTTGTTAGTATTATGTTTACATTTTTTTCATATTTTACCTTTCAGAGTTTTTGTATTCTAGATGTGTCTTCTGTAATGAGCAAGTGGCTAGTTTTGAGTTTCAGCCAGTCAGATATGCTCTGTCTTTCAAATGGCTTTAGTTTATTTACATTGACTTGTTGTTGTTTTTTACATTGACTATTATGTTTTTTTGTTTGTTTGTTTGTTTTGAGTTGGAGTCTCACTCTGTTGCCCAGGCTGGAGTGAAGTGGCACGCTCACGGCCACTGCAGCCTCGACCTGCTGGGCTTAGGCGATCCTTCCACTTCAGCCTTTCAAGTAGCTGGAACTACAGATGCATGCCACCATGCCCAGCTAGTTTTTTTGTGATTTATGGTACAGATGAGGTCTCACCAAGTTGCCCAGGTTGCTCTGAGACCCCTGAGCTCAGGCAATCCTCTCATCTCGGCCTCCCAAAGTGCAGGGATTACAGGCTGAGCCACCATGCCTGGTCGTATGTTTTATTTTTATTCTCATAGTTATTGTTAACCCTTCTTGATTTCTTTTTATTGATTATTTTCCCCCTCATTGTATTTTTCCCCTATATTTCTTGGGAAGGTGCACAGCCAGCCCCCCCAAATCTACAGGTTCCATACCCTTGGATTCAACCAAACATGGATCAGAAATATTCAAAGAAAATAAAATTTAAAATACAACAATAAAAAATAGTACACAAAAAAACTCAATACAGTATAACAACTACTTACAAAAGGGGACCCCCCTAAAAACCAGAGTTATATTTTGGGGCCGGTCCCTTGTAGTACAGGCTTCCCTTGCCAGGTAAGTGTTCTAGGAGCCCATAGGCATCAGTGTACCAGCTAGCGTTGTGAGAGGCTGTGTTTTGGCTTCAGTGGATTTTTTTTTTTTTTTTTTTTTTTTTGAGATTCTTTCAGCACATTTGCCTATTTCATTATGGTTGATTTACAAGCACACCTGCCCATACCGCACTGAGTGTTCAGCACTTTTTGACCAAAAACTGCATGACCCTCGCGCCCCACCCTCCCTATTCACATAATCTTACCCCAGGCGACTTTTTTTTTCCCCTCTGGATGAAAAAGGCCTCAAAGAGAACCGTTTTTTCGATGTGGAAGAGTAAAAAAAAAAAAAAAAAAAAACTACAGAGGCACTAAAAGGCATCAGAATTGATTAGTTCAAAAACTGTTTCGAGCAGTGGAAAAAGTGTCTCCATAGGTGTATTGCATCAAACAAACAGTACTTTGAACGTGACTGAAGTTTAAACATGTAAGAATAAATACACTTTTTTTTTTTTTTTTGAGCTGGAGTCTCACTCTGTCACCCAGGCTGGAGTGCAGTGGCAAACTCACAGCCACACCAGCATCGATCTTCTGGGCTCAGGCGATCTTTCTGCCTCAGTCTTCCAAGTTAGCCAGATCTACAGGCGTGCGCTACCATGCCCGACTAGTTTTTTGTTTGTTTATTTGTTTTGTTTTTTGATTTATTGTAGAGATGAAGTCTCACCAAGTTGCCCAGGCTGTTCTCAAACCTGTGGGCTCAGGCAAAATACACTTTTTTAAAATAAATAAATTCTGGGTTTTTTGAGTCCCCCCCTCGTATATACCATTTACATTGTATTAGATGTTATAAGTAATCTAGAGATAATTTAAAGTATATGGAAGGATGCATGTAGGTTATATGCAAATATTATGCCATTTATATGACTTGAGCATTCACAGATTTTGGTTTCTCAGAGTGTTCTGGAACCAATCACGGTGAATACCAGGGGATGACTGTATATACTATTTCTATTCTCTTAGTTGTTATAATAAAAAAATACAACATGTATCTAATTTGCCCAATTTTAAATTTAATAAGTATTTTTATCATCCTTCCTAGTAATACAGGGATTTTAGAATCCTTCAGCTTCAATCACTCACCATGTAAGTGACATACTATTTTTTCCACAGTGTTGAGTCTACTTAATTTTTAAAAATCCCAGTGATTTGGCCTTACTTTGTTGTTATGAAATATATAAATGTTCAGTGTTTACTTAGATTAACCTTTCTGTTTTTTCACTATTCCTTCTTGCATCTCAGGTCTTCATTCTTGAATTATTATTTTTTTCCTGAAGTACATAATTTGAAGTTCATTTAGTGAGGGCCCATGTTGGTAGTAAATGTTTAGATTTTGTTTGCATAAAATTTACCATATTAAGACATTTTGAAATACAGTTCGGTGTTAAGTACAGGGCACTCCACGTGGACTGTGGCAACAGCCATTCCACTTTCTGTCTCCATGAACTTGACTCCTCTAGGTACCTCATATACATGGAAACACACAAAGCTTTTTGTGACTGTTTAAATGTTAGACTTGAAGGGTTTAGACCCACACAGGTGCTATAAATTCTGGCCACTCAACTCAGCACATGTAGATTTGTGGTTATGGGTTCTCAAGGAAGACCTTTTTTCTCAATTTCCCTCCCCTTCACCAAAAGACAAGACCGAGATACTCCTTGACTTAAAACGGGGTTACGTCCCAACAAACCCATCGGATGTTGAAAATATCATAAGTTGAAAATGCATTGAATACACCTTACCTCTCAGACATCATAGCTTAGCCTAGCCTACTTTAAACGTGCTCAGAATATTTACGTTATCCTACAGTTGGGCAAATTATCTAACACAAAGCTTATGTTAAAATAAAGTGCTGAATATTTCATGTAATTTATCGATACTGTACTGAAAGTGAAAAACAGAATGGTTGTATGGGTACTCGAAGTACAGTTTCTACTGAATGTGTATCACTTTTTTTTAGGTGATGTATATTTTATTTTTAATTTATTTTATTTTAAAGAGATGGGGTACAATTCAGGATTAGGTATACAAGTGGTCATCATACAGGAAAAGTTTGGGCCTCTCTTTGGTCCCCACTTTGCCTGGTTTGAGATCAGGTACCCTTATGGATGTTGTGTCCCCACCCCCACCCCGGCAGTGTCCCACTACTGCCAATCCCTTTCTTATAGTATGTTCAGTGTCCGCTTATGAGTGAGAATGTATGGTACTCAGTTCTTTGTTTCTTTGTATTATAGACTCCAAATCCATCCAAGTTGCTGCGAAGTCCAAAATTTTGTTCTTTATGGCTGTGTAATATTCCATTACGTAAACGTGCCACCTTTTTTTTTTTATCCAGTACAGTTTCAATGGGCAGCACAACTGGTTCCATGTTTTTACTATTGTAAATACTGCTACAATAAACATGCATGTGCAGGTATCTTTTTTATAGTGTGATTTAAGTTCCTTTGGGTATATTCCAAGGAGAAGAATTACTGGATCATATGGAAGGTCAATTTCTAGTTCTTTTAGGAATCACTACACTGTTTTCCATAGAGCGTATCACTTTTGTACCATTGTCAGGTCAAAAAATTATTAAGGCAAAGTATTGTAGTCAGAGACCATCTGTCTCCAAAAACTCACTGTGGGGCATGTTTTTACCTAATTCATCCACAAGGGCACTGTCTTTGGGTGAGGGGCTACTCCCTTTGCATGCTTCCAATTTGATCTCTCACCCTGTTTAGACCCAAGCTCTATTTCACTTGGCCCATTAAAATCCTCCAGGTGAATGCTAGCTCTAGGTCTCGCCTTGTTCCTCATTTTCTCAGCTCTCTGGTTGTTTCTGCTGCCCGAGCAAGCATCACTTTCCCAACAGTTCAACCAAGCATTTCAAAGCAGGATTTTTTTCTCTCGCTTTTCAATGTTATTCAGTATTTTACATGTACACTGCTGGAAAGGGTTTCTGTGAACATCTAGTCTGCCATACTGCTTGAAACTGGCTCAAGATGATTCTGAAAGAAGAGACTTCCTATCCTTCTCTATTTACAGTTAGACATGTATGTAAGTTAGAAAATTATGCTTGGCATAAATAGAAAATAAGCTTCCATTGGAAAATGTGAAATAAACCTTAACTCGTACCACAGAAGTATTTCCTTGCTTATAAAATCAAACAAAATCTACACATTGCAAATGTTTTATTTTCTACTGATATACATATATGTTACACTATACCTATATATATACACAAATGAATTCACTCGTATATGTAGACAAACACATATAAATTTTTTTCTCTTAAACAATATAGATATATTATCCGATTGCCATTTGGCTGCAGTTTCAATGTATCACTCCAGAATGGCTCAGAATTGAATGGAAAAGTTTAGCTGACATCAGACAAACTCAAAAAGTTCGAGACCATTGCTGGAGCAGCCGCCCGTTCTGATTATTCAGGGTTCCAGTACCTGGAAAAAAAAATATACAGAAGTTTGAGCATTTGGGGGGGATGGGGAGCAACTAGGGAAATACAGCGTTAGCAGAAGTGGTGCATTAGGAAAAAGATACTGAATAAAATAACAGAAAAAAATGATAATAATCAGGGAGGCAGATGCAGGCAGCGTCAGCTCTTTGAAGGGACCATTCACAGCATGACAGTTGCCAGGCTGAAGTGTGACTGGGTCAGCCTCGCGCCGACTCTCTGAGGTCTGCTGGGCTGTGCACACAATCCGATCTGTACTGAAGGGCAAGGACTTCAGCTTTCTACAATGGGGACAAATCACAAAAGGACATGTATTTCATGCAACAAAATGCACAGAGGACGCGCAGAAAAGCACCCTCCAAACAAGGCTTCCCATGGAAAAACAAAACAGCAAATCATTTCATTTCTCCCGCCATGCCCTTACAGACATAAAGGAAAAGGTTCTGAAGGCACTGGCTGCTGTAGTTGTGAGGTAACAAGTAGAGGTGGTGGTGGCTCTGCCTCCAGTCCCTTCTAGAACACCAGGGCTTTCCAACAGGACTGACCCTCAGCCTTGCCTACCCATAATCTCAGTCAATGTTTCCCCTTCAAAAATACAGGGGGTGCCAAAAAATGTATACACATTTTAAGAGATGTGATCTATGTGTTACTTCTTGAAGCTGAGTTAAATTATGATGGCAATGCGTAATATGATGTTCACACAACTGTGCTTTCACCACTTTCTTTGACTGTCTTGCCTGTCACATGATGACATTAGCATTCATTTGATTAACGCCGTCTTTTGAGTGAACGTCATATTTAAAATGTGTATACTTCTTTTGGCATCCCCCCCCCACGTGGTAGTTCTGCTATTTGAGAATACAAGAATAAAACATTCCAGTAGCCGGGCTCGGTGGCTCAGCCTGTAATCCCACGCCTTTGGGAGGCTGAGGTGAGTGGATTGCCTGAGCCCGCGGGTTCGAGACCCGTCTGGGCAACTTGGCGTGACCTCATCTCTACAATAAATCCAAAAATTAGCCGGGTGTGGTCGCGCGCGCCTGTAGGTCCAGCTTATTTATTTATTTATTTTTGATTTATTGTAGAGATGAGGTCTCACCAAGTTGCCCAGGCTGGTCTCAAACCTGTGACCTCAGGCAATCCTCTCACCTCAGCCTCCCTAAGTGTTGGGATTACAGGCTTGAGCCACTGCACTGGGCCTTCCAGCTTTTTCTTAGCTAATTTTTTTTTTAGTTAGAATCTTACTCTGTCACCCAGGCTGGAGGGCAGTGACACACTCACGACCACCACAGCCTCGACCTGCTGGGCTCAGGTGATCCTTCCATCTCAGCCTTCCAAGTAGCTAGAATTACAGGCAGGCACCACCATGTCCAGTTACCTTTTTGATTTATTATAGAGATAAGGTCTTGCCAAGTTGCCCAGGCTGATCTCAAACCTGTGGACTCAGGCAATCTTCTCACCTTGACCTCCCAAAGTGCTGGGATTATAGGTGTGAGCCACCATGCCCTACCAGTGAATTTTTATATGTGTCAGTTTAATATGTCTTGTTTAGATCACAAGCTCTTTAAAAGGAATTTTATTTATCTTGTGCTAGTACTTAAACAGTAATTAATATTATTGGTTAATGCCCATTTAACTGTTTAAAGATTTAGACTGGAAAACAATTTTCCAT
>CAUYQG010176844.1:0-13686 GCA_963574415.1 Tarsius wallacei
AAAATAAAATGCAAAGCAACTGTCTCTTGCCTTGCTCTTCCCTTCCCCCTTCCCTTGGCCACACCCTCTTTCACTCTCTGAATTTTCTCTCCAGGTGGTTACCTTCATTTCTCTAGAAACCATTATTTCTCGATTTCTATAAAGCAATTTCTCCATGTAGCAATTTTATACAGCATTATTTACATTCTGACTCTAATGAGAGTATTTAGCACCCATGGAACATACCACCATTTTCATTTTCCTAGTGGAAACCTTGAGTAACTTGAAGAGGGGTTTCCAGGAGGAGCCCTCTATAGTAAGAGGTAAGAGCTCAGGCTCCGAAGCCAGGCTGACTGGATCCAGATCACTGTGATCTTGGTCAACTGATTTAACATCTCTGTGTTTACATGTCTTCAGAAACATCTGAGGCTACAAATTAGTGTTTCCTTCATCTGTAAAATCTGTACTTCTCTCTCTCTAGACCAGCAGCAAAACTATGAACCTGCCTTTCTCTTCACGACTGCTCTAGGTTGAATATATACTGCTTCCAGAATTCCAGAATATATTGCTTCCTCTGATTTACTCTGTTCCCACATTTTGCAGGAGTGTGATCTCAAATGAATTCCAAAAAAACCAAAAAAAAAAAGGCATGTAGAAGATAGTCTTCTGACTCCTCATCTGTCTAGAAATGTCTTCTCTCTGCCTTCAAAATTTATAGATACTTTTGCTGAGTATAGCAAATTCTAGTTGAAAATGATTTTCTTTCATAGTTTAAAGTAGTTAAAAACTGTGTTCCACCAACTTGTTTTGCTGTTAGAAGTCTTTGATGCCCATTTATTTGTAGGTTAGCATTATTTTCTCTCCATTTCTCTCTTGAAAAACATTTAGGAGCTCTCTTTTTATTAGCGTGCTGAATTTTATAATGTTCCATTTGCTAACTTTTATTTACTATAGTGAGTACTCAGAGACTCCATCATTCTTAAATTTTGTATCCTCCAACTCTGGGGAATTATCTTGTGATGTTTCTCTGTAACTCCCTCCCATGTATTTTTCTCCTTAGTCTCTTTTTGGATCTCCTATCAGATGTTGATTTCCTGGGTTATTCAGTGTTACCTTTTTGTTCATTTTTTTGCTCTCTGTCTTTTTTGTTTTACTTCTCCTCTATTTCATCCTGCAACTTTTTAATTATTGTTTTCATAGCATCCTCTTCTTTTCATTGATGTGATATCTTCATAAATGTCTCCTTGGAGATAAATTAGAGTTTATTTCAAGCTCCTTATGCATTCTGAGTTAACTCTTATTTTCCTTTGGAGTTCATTTCTCTTTTTCCCAATCTCATTTCATAGCTTTTTCAAATACCTACCGACTGACAGAACTAGTGGAGCTGACTGTGAACTCCAAGGACACCGGCCAGCCTTGCAGACTATAGAGCTCCGTTTCAGGAATGGAGCCTGTTGTGGGGTTAGCTTCCACCTCAGGAATAGGTTGTTCAGTTTCCTTAGCAAGGAGCAATCCTTCTCCTCCGAGTGAGGAAGCGAAGAGTTTCTCTGAGCCCACATCTCACTCTTGCCCCCCATCAAATCTAGAGATCTGAATCCTCTAAATTTAAAGTTTTGCACCCTACCAGGGTTCTGCAGGAAAAGTCGGTGCATGCCAGTCTCCCCCCACCCCTGCACACCTTCACTGCCCCTTGCCCTGCCCACCCACCCCACCCCAACAGTAATCGTTCCTCCTTTGACTCTTGCAATCCATGCAGCACCTCACCACACAGCCTCTGAAGTCCCTTTCCACGTTCTCTTAATTGTTGGAAATCTATACCATATTTATTCCTCTAATGTCATGTCAAGAGGGCGCAAAGGGTAAAGAAAATAAATGTGTGTTTCAGCAAACAAAAATACAAATAACAATGCTGAAAGTTTCCAGAGAGAAGGTACAGAGCCCACGGGGGAAAAAAAAAGTCAGAAATCTTTAATACTGATACTAGATGTCGGGCAATAGAATAATTTTCTCAGTGTTAAAAGACAAACCTTCAACCTGGAATTTTAACTCCATTTAAACTGTCTTTAAATGCAGAGGCAAACTGGTGAGATCACAGGCACATATAAGTGTGAAACCTCTTTCAATATTATCATGGAAGAAGCACTCCAAGAAGATGAGAAATAAATTCAAGGGAATATTATGAAACTTATGTTAATTAAGAGTAAACAAAAAAAGAAACAAAAATGAAAGTTAAGATATGGGATAGAGAAGTAGAAGAATCTCTATCAACACAACAGATGCTCCCCAAAAAGACAAAAAAAAGAATGAAAAGGGGAGAATACTTACAGAAATAAATATCACTTCTTAGAATTTAAAAAAAGAAAAGACTTCAATCGAAAAGATGTATGGAGTGTTATTTATACAACATACAAGGAGGGGGTGGCTACACTTATACGTAGTGAATTTATAAAGTGTCAATATTGGCAGAAGAAGAAATTTAAAACTTGCATAAATAGCCATTATAGAAATTGAAATAGTAATCACTTTATGAAGCTAGTAGGAATAATCTTGCTTCCAAAACTGGATAAGAGCTATATACCAGAAAAAATTATAGTATCCACATACATAGATGATCATATATCTAACATGTACAAGAAACTCCTACAAATCAACATAAAAAAGATTGGAAACCCAAAAGAAGAGTGGACAAAACATGTAATACACAGTTTAGAGAATGGATGCCAAATAAGAGATAAGATATGTAACCTTCCCAGAAATTGGAAAAATACAAAGTTAAAAATAGCGATGTGCTACTTTATACACACTCAGTATACAAAGCTTAGAGAGCCAGGTATGACCAAGTGCTGGAGACATTTGAGGAAACAGGCTTGTTTATGCATTGCTGGAGCAGTGTTAAGTTGGCATGGCCATTCTGGAGATCAACTAGGCAAAATTTAGTAAAATGAGTATTCATATTCCTATGGTCAGAGTTCCCCAGGCTGTCATGTGCCCAGAGAAGCTCTTGCCAGGGTCCATAGGGACACATGCACAGGGTACTAGTTCCATCATTCGAGCGCCATGTGTGGGGTCAGGGTTTGGGGTGGGGTGTGAATAAGGAAAGCAGAATGCAGAAGAGGTTTGGGAGTGAAGATTAGGGATGAAAAAGAAATGGCAAATAACCTAAATAAACCGGAGGGCTACCTTGAATAGCCTGCTCATGGCAGGGTGACTGAGAAATGCATTTTGGCACTCTGCATCTGGGGTCCCACAAAACAAACATCGCCACACGCAAGCATTTATTGACCACCTGGTATCCTATGCTGGGTCAAGGCGCAGGTGGTAGAAAAATGAATGAGCAGCTCTGCCAGGCTGCTTCACTTGGCTTTGACCGAGGAGGAGAGCTGTGGAGTGGATGTGACCCGCAACAGATTCCTTCCCCTCGCCTCTCCATTCATCCAGTCTAGTGGGAAAAAAAAAGAGAAGACCTCGCCCTCGGTAAATAAACCCTCCCTGGTCCTCAGTAATCTCTGGGCTTAGTTCATCCCATTTGCCACCCAAACATCACTTCCTTCCACAGAGCCCTTGCGGAGCGGGTTCCTCAATCCCCGAGTAATCCCTCCCTGCTGCACCCTGGAGTCAAATAGCATCAGTATCGGCATTTGTCAACTCACTGGAGCATCACTGAGGCCATCATATGGGCCTTGACCTGTGTGTGGAGGGAGGCCTAAGGAACCGGGTGTGTTTTCTGGGGAAAAGAAATTACTCTAGCATCAATAACTAACATCTGACCCTCCTAGGTAATCAAACTGAGCACCTGGATAAAGAAACCCAACCTCACACAGATAAGGACCGGAAACCAGCTTGTTCAAGTGACGCAGAAATTGAGAGAAGGTTAACACAAAGGTGAACTCTAGGAGCTGGTGAAGTTAGAGGGACAGATTTTAATGGAAATTTTGCTGGCCCCTTTTTTTTTCTGGCACACACCTGTACCAGACATCTCTTTTAGGACCAAATTCTCTGTTTTTTCATTTCCCCTAGGATCCTATTCCATGGATCCTGCCTCACCTGGTTCCCAGGTTCAGAGACACACACTCCACCAATCTCTTTGGAACTGCTTGGACAGGGGACCCTCAATCCTGGACTTCTCAAGACTTCATTCAGACCACAAAATGGTCCTAAGCCCTTTCCAACTCGCTTTTCCAAATAGCTAGTTAATATGCCGTACTCATTAAGCACTGGGTCCTGAAATAGACTGAATACTTTCAAAACAGCATTTTGACAAGAACAAACACATGAGACAATAAACACTGAGCTTGTGTGTTCTGGTCTCTTCTGTAGAAAGAAGGGGCCCAATAGTGAAAGATTTCTAAAGGCAGTTGATTTAAAATCCAGTTTGAAAAATCAGAGGTTATAGATTGGCAGAGAAGAGAAAATAAACTTGGAATTCATATCTTCTCTTAAGGTTAGGTGGATTTTCCACTGTGTCTACCAGAGTAAGAGGAATTATGCTTAAACGTGGCAGGGTGGATTCAGGTTAGCACAAAAAATATTTTTGGTGATGAGGTGGTTAAATTCCAAACTATTTCATTAAAGGAAGCATTTAAAACCTAATTTTTTTTTCCACCTCGGATGACTTTGGCTTACTCCTGTTGGAGACAGGAGATGGAATACAGAAGCTGTGGAAACATCACCTGAAAATGGCAATTCTGTGGCTATAAGATAACTTAATTATGCTCACAAAAAAGGTTCATTGCAGCCCATATAACAACAAACTATTGCTTAACCCCAGACCCTCCCAGGGAGCCACTGCAAAGTCCTTTCTCACCTTTTCTCCCTGGTTCCCATCCTCTAACAGGCAGGAACCAGAAAGGCCCTGAGTCACCAGGTCACGTGACTGAAAGTGCACACGGGGCCTCTCTCCACACTTGGCACGGCCACATGAAACCAAAATCGCTGGTGCTCTGCAAGCTGAGGAGCACTAAGCTATTACAGGCTGTGTCAAGAAACAACCCGAGGCTTCTGTCCAGCCGTTGGAGCTTTAATTTAGCCCTCATCCCTGTTTTCCTTCTAAAAGGATATTTGTAATGGTTCGTTCTCTGTGCCCAGCTGCTGTTCAGGTATGAGGTTAGTCAGTCAGTTAGTTAAATGGTTAGTTAATCAGTTGGCTAGCTGGTTGACTGGTTAATTGGTTGGTTTGTTCATTGGCTAGTTGGTTGGTTAGTTAGCTACTTTTGCAAATAGTACAAGGGCATACACCACCCCTAAGAAGATGATGTTCTTTAATAGAATTAATTTTGTGATGAAAGGGCAGAGGTAGGGAGGTAGGGTGAGAGTTGAAAAATGACCTATCGGGTGTCATGTTCACTATTTGGGTGGCCAGTTCAATAGAAGTCCAAACTCACCATCATGCAATATACCCATGCAACAAAACTTGTGCATATTCCTCCTGAATTTAAAATAAAATAAAATAAAATTTTAGAAAAAAAAAAAATGATGCTCTTTCACAGACCCATGAATGATTTCACTGCTCCTGCAGGAAAGCAAGGCTTGAACCAGAAGTCCCCAAGAAGAAACTGTTCCCTTCCCACCCTAATGATTTCCAGTTTTTAAAAAATCTTGGGCATACCTCATCAACAAGGGTACCTGCATGATCAGTTTGTATACCTACCCCTGAATTGTACCCCACATCTTTATAATAAATACATAAATTTTTTTTAAAAATCTTGGACTCAGAGAGGCTATTCAAATCAGTCATTTTCCAGGAAAGAACGCCCAAGCCCAGAAAAATGAAGTGCCTTGCCTGGGGTCACCCATCTGGTCAGCGTCCCGTGGACCTGCATACATCCGAGGTGAAGGTAAAGGAAGCAAGCTGTTTCCCTCTCGCATTTCAAGCAATAAGTTCTGACTAAGATTGGTAAATATAGTTGTAGACGTTTTTCCTTCTTGTCCACATTCAACCACCACCACCATCACCAAACACTCATACGTTGCCTGCTCCGCTTCTATTTCATAAGATTTTCCTTCTAGCTGAAGTAGGGATGGCTTTCTGACCCACACATGGCGGTGGCTGTCCTCGATGAGCTCAGGCTGCATGGCTAATATGGGCCTTTTGCCATCTGGATTTTTTGCCATTCTCATCTCCCAAACCCCAGAGCCTTCCTCCTCACCACCAAAGTGGATCAGTCAGATGTCGACAACGTAGAGTGTTTGAAAAAGCCTGGGCTTTCAGATCGAAAGGTCTGGATATGTATTAGCTACATGGCCTCGCTCAAGGCGTTGAGTGACTGGCATCTTTAAATTGTGGACAGCAACACCATGGTGCCGTGGAATGAAATGAGGTCATATTTGGGGAAAGCCCTCTGGAAATCGCTATGAAAGGAAATGGAAAGGATTCTCATGACTGGCTTCAGGCTGCCCTGGTCTTGACTGTGCAGTAGAGTTCACAGCCCAGAGGAAGGGTGTCCCTAGCTGGGCTGGGCCGGAGGCGGGGCTGGAGGTTGGAAATGCACTCTCCTCCACCTGTGTACACAGGAAAGCACCTCTTCCCACAGCCCGCAGAGGGGCACGGCTAGGGCAGGTTGTGGCTGGAGCCAGCTGTGAGTCCAATCCCAAAATGCAGCTGCTCTGTGTCAGTCCCGAAGCTGAATTTTTCTTTTTCTTTTTTTGGTTCTCATGGCTCTGGAGTATTTAAAAGAGGCTGTGAAACTCCTGGCCTGGCAGACAGGCTGCTTGCACCAGGGCAACAACTCATTATTTTTCTGAGCTTGTGCAAGTGGAGAACATTGGGAACGTGCATGACTTTTCTCTATGACTCCACTTCCTTCACATACTCAGTTCCTCTCCAGCCTTAATGTCTCCTGCAGTCTAGACAAGAAATGATCCTCTCCTACCTGCCTAATGCTGGCACCTTGGCTTCCTTCTCCATCTCAAAAGACTCTGTTCCCTCTGGTCTCAGAAAGAGAGCCTCCTCTTGTACTCAAGTTAACTGCACCACCTATTTCATCACTGCTTCCAGAACCCTCCTCCTTCAATAAGCGTGAGAGCCCTGCCCACTCCCTTTTCCTTATCCAAAAGCCCCCTCAATTTTTCCCCTCCACAGACCTTTCGCCCTCTGCTCATGAGTACGTTTGGACTTCTAATAATTTGAGGAATGAGCCTTCATGTTTCTTCCACTATTCACTCCACTGACAATTCTGACTGTATTTTCTTTCCATTGCCATACTTCTTTAATCTGTGGTCTGTACAGTAGTCACTTATTTTCCCCAAATCAGTCCCATCTCCGGCTTTACAGAAACTTTTGCTCCCATAGGTCACCAGGGAATTGTCTAAAGGCTAATGTCTAAGTTTTGGTCCTCATTTTTCCTCTGCAATGTTGATGTTCCATTCAGCAGGATTCACTTCTCGCGTGGCTTCTGTGGCAGTACACATCCCGTGTGTCTCCGAATCCATCTGCTCCTCTGTTCCCCTTGTCAACTTTTTTTCCCTTTTCTCTCTCCTTAGTAAAGACGTGTATCAAGATTCAGTTCTCAAGGCCTCTGCTATTCTGTTTATTCTCTTTCCTTTGTTAATTACATTCTTTCTTCAATGGATAGTTGTTTCTTTTCAAAAGCATGCTCAAAATCTGTATCCACATATGACTACTCCAACCTGCAAATGCCTATTGAATATTGTCCTCAGGGTCTTCCTAGTGATTTGATAAAGATGAAGTTAAGTTCATCATCTTTCTGGATTCTCTGTTTCTGTACAATTTCTCTCTTAATCATTTAGGGGCTAAACTTGAGACATATTCCTGGTTCCTTCACCTCTCTCATTCCCATGTTTAGTCAATCACTGAGTCGAATCTAAAAGTTCTTTCTAAAAACTTCTGCAAACCTTTTTCCTCCTTACTCATTTTATTGTTATTGACTTCACCCTCCTTAGTTTAGATAAATCGTTCTTTTATGCATTCATTTAGCAAATATGTGTTGAGTGCCTTCTCTGCGCCAGACTTCATGCTAGGACCTGGGTAAGCAAAAGCAAACACAAACTTCACCTTCTCCTGCAACATAATTTATAACCTGGTAGAAGAGGCAGGCATTGCTCAGGAAAACACTAATGAGTATATGGAAAACTGAAATGAGTACTTGGAAAGAAAAGAACACCATTAAGGATTGAGACATGAACTATGCGTAGAAGTTGACTAGACAAATGAAGGTGGCCGTCTCAGAGGAGGAAGAAAACTGCTTACTGGTGGAACAATTTATTCAAAGGGGACATGGGAGGGTCAAGAAATTGAGAGAGGCCAATGAGGCTGGAGCTGAGAGGGAAAGAGGTAAGATGAGATTGGAGAAGGAAGAAGGGGACAGACCACAGACCATGTCAAGCCTGGATAGCCAGGATAAGTTGTTTGGTTGGACTGCAGCTTAAGATCAGTGAGACGCAAATAAAGAGTTTTTACTATTGTTCACCTTGACTGCAGCAATGACCTCCTGCCTGAGATTCTGACTTTCCTTACTCCAATCTGTGCTGCATGTCATCTCAAGAGTTTTCATGGCATCATTCTCCAACCTTTGTCTCT
Source organism: Tarsius wallacei (assembly GCA_963574415.1). Classification (NCBI taxonomy): domain Eukaryota; kingdom Metazoa; phylum Chordata; class Mammalia; order Primates; family Tarsiidae; genus Tarsius; species Tarsius wallacei. Next base: position 8,516 of record CAUYQG010176844.1, read on the forward strand.
AGATTTACTTTCCAACACCATCTTACATCACTTATACATCATCACAGCCAACTAGTCTACCTTTGGTTCCTGGACTATCTTGTACTTTCCTTACTCTGCCTTTGCTCACCTCCACCATGCTCCTCCATTTCAATTGCTGTCTACTCCTCCTCTCTATCTCATGTCTGCCCACCATTGCAGGAATTATTTAAATCCAGTATTTTCTGGAAATCATAAAGCTCCTGACCACCTTTACTTAAAATGACATGCTCTCAACAACCATGACACTTACATATGCATTGCCATTTGCACATGCAAGAATCTGAGGAATAGTGCTAGAAAGTCTTGGTCTGAATGCTGGTTCTGAGCAAATAACTTAATTCTGGCAACCTCATATATGGAATCTATCAAATGAATAAGGTCATTGTACTTTTCCTGTAGAGCTGTTAGGAAAATTAAGTCAGACTACATTTCTGAAGTATCTAAAAAAGTACCTGGCATTTAGTTAACACTAAGTACTATTTACTCACCTCCCCACTTCACATTCTGTTACTTTTTCTCATGAAAAAAAAACTTATCAAGAATAAAATACAATGCTTTAATCCAAAATGTATGCTCACCAAAATACTATAGATAGCTTCATATTTGATGGTAAAAATCTTTAAAGTAATTACATTAAAGTCAAGAATAAGACAAGGACATATATATCAGCATTTCAGTACTAGAATGCTAATTCATGACATAAGACAAGGACTAAAAGAAGTGTAAAAGTAGAAAAGGAATTTGCAAAACTGCCCCTACTAGCAGAGGGTAGGAATAGCTATAGAAAATCTACATAGAAAATTAATATTAATAAAATTAATAAATGTTACTAGAAGCAAAATCAATGTACAAAATCCGTAGAATATAGCCATATAAGGGAATATTACTCAGTCTTTAAAAAGAATGAAATGCTGACATCAAAAAATCTTAAAATATTATGCTAAATGAAAGAAGCTAGTCACAAAAGAAAACATAGTATATAATTTCATTTATATGAAGTCCAGAATAGAGAAACATGTAGGGACAAAAAGTAAATTAGTGATTGCTTAGGGCTGAAAGAGGTGGGAAGGATAGGAGATGGGGGACAGCTAAGGGATACTGACTTTCTTTCATACATGATGAAAATATTCTAACATTGACTACGGAGGTGGTTGCACTAATTTTTGAATACAGTAAGGTAATAACCACTGAATTGCACATTTTAAATGGGTGAAGTATATGGTATGTAAACAATAAAGCCATTAAAACTCAATAGATACCCATAAATATTAAACAATTAGAAAACTTCGTGGGAAAAATTCCATTCATAGAATCAACAAAATTGTATGATGTCTAGAAAGCCAATAAATATTATGTAAAATATTTATTAAGAAAATTACAGTGTTGAAGCAAGAAAAGACCTGAATAAATTAAGAAATAAAACATGTTCGTGAATGGAAGACTCAATATTAAAAAGGCATCAGTGCTCTCTAAATAAATCTATGAAAGAAACATGATTCCATTCTTTTTTTTTTTTTTTTTTGAGTTGGAGTCTCACTCTGTCGCCCAGACTGGAGTGCAGTGGCCGCTCCCGGCCACCGCAGCCTCGACCTGCTGGGCTCCGGCGAGCCTTCCACCTCAGCCTTCCAAGTAGCTGGAATTACAGGCGCGCGCTACCACGCCCGGCTGATTTTTTGATTTATTGTAGAGATGAGGTCTCGCCAAGTTGCCCAGGCAGGTCTCGAACCTGCGGATTTGGCCCTAAAATTTACATGGAATGGAAAAGGGCTAAAAATAGTCAAGATACTCCTGAAGTAGAAAAATAAAATGAAGGACAGAGTTTGCCCTCCCAGAGAGCAAGACTTTTCATAAAGCAGAAGTATTAAGACAGAATGTATTAGTAAGGGATGAATAAATAAATCAATATAACAGAGAGCTCAGAAACAGACTCTAATAGAAACTAAAATTTTATAGATGAGAGAAGTGATCTTTAAAAAAATCAATAAAGAAGGCATATTTAATATGTGGTCCTGATATAATTGACTGCCCATAAAATTATATCTCCCCCTCCCACCAGTCATAGACATAAATTCAAAGTCGATTAAAATATACATTTGAAAATAAAACTTTATAATTTTAGAAGAAAATTGGGAGACTATCCTCATGAGATCTTTTGTCTTAAACAAGGCAAAAAAATTAATTTAATTTGAAAAAATTACAAACTTGATTAAATTTGATTTTTAAAAATTCTGCACTATTATATGAAAACAAAGTGAAATGACAAGTTATGGATAAAGAGACTGTATTTTCAATGCATATAATCGACAAAGGATTCATGTCCAAAAAATATGAAATTCTTATATAAACCAATATGAAAGAACAAATCATCCAATTTTTAAAATAGTTAAAAGATACAATATTAAATATACAGAAGGAGAACAAGAAATGGCCAGTACACTTATGAAAAGTGTATTCGAATTATGAAATGGAAATTTTAAAAAATTAAAGTTTTTCAATACCAAATCTTGTCAGGAATGCAGAAAAACAAGAACTTTCATAAACTACTGGTGAGAATGTAAATTGGTACAACCTACTATGAACCAAAATTTGGCAATATGTTATATAATTAAGGATGTGCATTTTCTGGGATCCAGCAATCCTCTCCCTCTCCTTCTCCTTACCCCATCTCTCTCTCTCTCTCTCTCTCTCTCTCTCTGTCTCTCTCTTTCTCTCTTTTCGAAAAAACTAGGTCAGGCACAGTGGCTCCACCCTGTAATCCCAGCATTTTGGTAGGCCGAAGTGAGGGGATTGCCTGAGCCTACAGGTTCGAAAACAGCCTGGGAAACTGGGTGAGACCTCATCCCTCATCTCTACAATAAATAAATAAATAAATAATTAGCCGGGCAGGGTAGCGCGCACCTGTAGTTCCAGCTACTTGGAAGGTTGAGGCGGAAGGTGGAGGCCAGAGCCCAGCAGGTCAACAGTGGGGTGGCCGTGAACGTGCCACTGCACTCCAGCCTGAGCGACGGAGTGAGACTCCAACTTAAAAAGAAAAAGAAAAAACGATATCCCAGGTGCACAAGGAGTCTCATTACAAACTTTTGCATTTTCTGTAATAGTCAAAAAACCCAAAATCGACAAATGAATAGTTATAATTAAATATCTATAGCAGTTAAAGTGCATTAAGATAAACTTCAAGAACTTTGTCTATTAAAAATAAATAAAAATTCAACATGCATAATTTGGAGCAAAAAATAAAAAATAAAAATTACACTTTCCAAGTGACACATACAGTATGATACCACTGATACACATTTATGATTTAGGACACATGACTATGTAGCAAAAGTATAAAAACAGCCAGGTGAGGTGGCTCCCACCTATAATCCCAGCAGGAGGCCTAGGCAGAAGGATTGCTTGAGCCAAGAAGTTTGAGACCATCCTGAGCAGCATAGCGAGACCCCCCAGTTCTACAAAAATAAAGACATTATCTGGGCATGTGCCTTTCGATGTAGTCTCAGTTACTGGATCCTGAGGCAGGGGGATCACTTGAGCCCAGCAGTCTGAGGTTACAGTGAGCTATAATCAAACCACTGCACTCCAGCCTGGGTGACAGAGTAAGACCTTTTCTCTTTAAAAAATAAAAAAAGTATAAAGCCATGCATAGAAACAACAATCAGAAGCCTAAAGAAGTAACTCTTCTGGTAGAGGGCAGGAAGATGAGTAACAGAGGGTGGCAATGAGAGGTGAGGGGAGTTCCACCAAGAATCCAATTATTTTTAAAATGTTGTGCCAAACATGGCAAAATTTAAAAGGTTTGTTTGTTTGTTTGTCTGTTTGTTTGAGTTAAGGTTTCACTCTATTGCCCAGGCTGGAGTGCAGATTACCCTTCACTGCAACCTCGACCTCCAGGGCTCAGGCGACATTTCCCCCTCAGCCTCCTGAGTAGCTAGGACTACTGGCACACCACCAAATCTGGCAAATTTTTTAATTTTTTTGTAGAAATGAGTTCTCACTATGTTTTCTAGGCTGGTCTCAAACTCCTGGGCTCAAGCAATTCTCCCACCTTGGCCTCCTAAAGTGCTGGGATTATAGGCATGAGCCACTGTGCCCAGCCAAGATTTAAAAAGTAGTGATCACTTCTCGATCTTCTGGCTAAAGTCAAGTGTAAAACTGGTGGTGAGTATAAAGAAGTCTTATAAATATTCTCTATTTACCAATGTATGTTTGAAATATTTAACAATAATAAAAAGAAGTAAAAACCTGAGTGTTTACAAATATGCTAGAAAGAGGCCTTTGATAGAGAAAATCTCTTACAAATAAAGTATTAAAAAATGCATCATAGATAAATGAAAAAAATATGAATTGAGAGAGAATTCAAAGAAAATAAATTATAGTTAATAAACGTTTCAATCCATTATCAAAGAAATTCAAATTTTAAAATGGGTATATTGTCATATATTAGATTATCAAAAATATTTTTGTTGGTAGTAATGTTGGCAAAGGTATGATTCCATGAGGTTATTATATGCTGCTGGTAAGAGTATAAATTACACTAATATTCAAAGAAACTATTTGGCAGTTTGGATTAAAATGTCTATGATTCAAAGCCTCCACCACTCACTTATTCAGTAAATGGTGCTGGGAAAACTGGCTGACCACATGCAGAAGATTCAAACAGGACCCCTATCTATCCCCATACACAAAAATTAACTCTAAATGGATCAGAGACTTAAATGTAAAACCTCAAACCATAAGAACTTTAGAAAATGCAAGACACACCCTTATGGAAGTTGGAACTGGCATCTAATTCCTGAGCAAAACCTGAAATGCATAGGCCATAAGAGATAAGATAGACAAGTGTGACCTCATTAAACTGACAAGCTTCTGCAAAGCCAAAGAAACCATCAAGAGAACAGGGAGACAGCCCACAGACTGGGAAAAAGTATTTGCCAACTCCATATCTGACAAAGTCCTAACATCAAGGATCTACAAGGAACCCAAACGTGCTGAAAAGAAAAAAAAAATAACCCTATTACAAAGTGGGCAAAAGATATGAACAGACATTTCTCAAAAGAAGACATACGAGCAGCCAACAGATACATGAAGAAATGTTAACCTCACTAGTCATCAAGGAGATGCAAATTAAAACTACACTGAGATACCACCTA
>CAUYQG010176845.1:0-42387 GCA_963574415.1 Tarsius wallacei
GAGTTGGAGTCTCACTCTGTCGCCCAGACTGGAGTGCAGTGGCCGCTCCCGGCCACCGCAGCCTCGACCTGCTGGGCTCCGGCGATCCTTCTGCCTCAGCCTTCCGAGTAGCTAGAACTACAGGCGCGCGCTACCACGCCCAGCTAATTTTTTGATTTATTGTAGAGATGAGGTCTCGCTTGCCCAGGCGGGTCTCGAACCCGCGGGTTTGGGCAATCCACTCACCTCAGCCTCCCAAGGCGCGGGATTACAGGCTGAGCCACCGAGCCTGGCTGGCAGTGTCTTATTTACTGAAGATATAAAGTGGTTCAGCAGAACACTTTCTATATTAAAAAAAATAAGATTCTAGAATGCAGGGCATAGAAAATAAATAAGTAACACAATTGGGTCAGCGTATACTGCTGCCCATTTAACTACACTGAAAGAAGGATGCCCAAGAAAAATGCTGTGGTGCTCCTGCAGGGCCATGTGGTTGTACTTCCTCTGCTGGCCTCAATGCTGTTGCTGAGGGTTGGATTGGTTTGGTTTGTTCCTTTGGCTTCTGATAGTGACTTATTCTTTCTCAGGTGCCTTCTTTTCCCCTCAGTCCTCACTGTTTGTAGACTCCAAGCCACTCTTGCCTCTTCTCCATTCAGTTCAGGGACCTGAAAGTCTCTCCCAGACTCTGCTTTAGGCTAATCTTATTCTTCCCTGTTGAGCCTCCAACAGATTGCTAATCTGAATTAGGTGACTTTTTAAATACAGCTTCTGAGAGTGACATAATCAGGCTAAACCTCAGGGTCTCCCTGATCAAGTTAGATGGTAAATTTATTTTGCTATGTCTTGGATGTTATTGAGGCAATTAAGATCAGGAGAATTTAGTTATGCAATTTGCATATTTTATTATATGGTATTTAAAAACCAGGAGGGCCAACATTTAAAAAAAAGCTGAACTTTTTCTTAAGCTAATCAATAAATTTATGGGAATCCCAAATAAAAATAAGAGATTTTTGCACTATAAAATTCAAATCTAAAGTTCATGTGGTCAAATAGACAAAAGTATTTCTAGCAACTCTGAAAATAAAGCAAAATCTTAAAAGACTAGCTCTACTACATTACAACACATATTATAAAGTTACAATACTTTTGAAAGTCATGTTATGATGATCCATAAATTAACAGACCATTGGAAAAGAATGCATCCAAATACACACAAAAATTTAGTAGTTTAGATAGTTTTATTTTTTGTAAGATGTACTATTTCAACAATTGTGTAAACCCTTGGAAATTAAATTGATGTGAATCTTATCTTACACTTTTACTCCAGGGTGAATTCCATTTGGATAAAATATTTAAATATAAAAATAAAACCGCAAAAATCCTAGAAGAAGCCGTGAAACAAAATATTCTTTAAAATAACGTTTGGAGGTTTAGCCTCCGCATGGCACAAAACTCAGAATCCATTAAAGAGTAAAATAAAGATCAATATATATTTTTATATTCCACAGCAAAATCATCATAAGCATAGCCAAAGGACAAACATCAATTTTAAAAATATTTGCAACTCATATCACAAAAGAGTAATATCTTAACGCATATAAAAGCTTTCCTAACTAACGGCGAAGAAATACTTGGTAAACCAATAGCAAATTTGGAGCAAAGGACAGACATCTTCACAGAAAATTAACAACAAAATTTAAATCTGTAAGAGATGTGCAAAATCACTGAAAAAGTTTTGCATATTAAGACTACGGAAATGTATGTTATCTGTTACTCTTCACCTTTTGTACTGATAAAAGTAAAACATATTGGCCAGACTGTGGGGAATCAGAATCTGCCCTAGATTGCACTCAGCCAATTCATCAGAAAGTGTCCTAGATTGCACTCATCCAATTGGGTTACAGAAATTTTCTTGAATATTTCTGCTTAGCCCTGGCACACTGTCCTAAAATGCCCCAAGAAATTTGCTTACCTACTATTTGAGCCTTCCCTCTTCCTTCCTGACCACTGCCTTCATCTTCAACTTTTCCTTTCTGTGAACTCTTTTTTGAAGATTTCATACCATTGTCCGTTTTTAATTATTTCGTACCATTATCCATTTTATTATAGTTGCCAAACTATACTGTAAGCATCATAAAGTCTGAGCCTTTTTTAATAAACTTGGCACCTTAATATGCTGTTTTCTGGTAGTAAAGCTTTCTGTAATGGTATTAGACCTTACAGTTTTCACAAACTTCAAATGTTTTCTCAGTTGGGACCACAATAATCTCCAAGGTAGGTTATCCCTATTCATCCTATTCTACTGATGAAAGAAGACTGTGTCAGGATATGATCACATATTAACCAGGTCACAGAGCCTGTAGTGTAGGAGTTTGGGGTCAGAAGGCCTATACGCAGGTCCACTTTTTGGTCCTGTGAGATTTAAGAATTTATTTAACTTCTTTAAGCTAGTTACCCTACCTATAAAATAGAAATGACAATAATATCTCAGGGTTTCTGAGAAGAATGAAGAAGAAAACCAAAATAAAGCATTTGGCACATGACCAGTCACATAAAAAGTGATCAGCTATTATTGTGAGTATTATTAATATGTTTCAAGAATAGATCTGTTATTCATTGTAGATTTATTATTTTTTTTAATTTTTACAGTATGTTCTCCTGATTGAGAACTCTTATAGGTGACTCAAATTGCTGATAGTCTTATTTGGTGATAGATTGATGACAAATTCAATAATTGAAAAGCATTTAGTGCTTTACTAACATACTTTTCTTATACAGAATTCAAAGAACCAGTAATAATCAGGTAAAATGAAATTTGGCATTGACTAGCTTTATTGTTCATTATTATTTGAACATCAGCCCTTCTCATCTGTTCTTGGTTGCATTGTGTATAGGGCATGAGTGATACTTGGTTTGATTAGTGTCTATTCTTTTTTTTCCTAAGCCTTCATCAAAACATTTGTCTCATATCAATATGAATTTCTCTCTAGCTCTTTCTCTATTTTTTTTTTGTGCGTGCAGAATTTAATCTGGTCCATCCACACAGTTTAATTATCTGAATTACTAGTTTTTTATTTATTTTTTTTACTTTTCTTGTCAAAAGGCCCAAATCCAATTAAATAATAGATCATCATTTTCTCTTGTGAAAAGACTGGTAATACAAAGTAGTTTTAATTTAGAAGTCATTTTCTGTTTTTGTGAAAGAGGAAGTTCCTTTATCTTTTTTAGCTGCTGAGTTATGGTCAACATATGCATAAATGCTGGCAAAAAATAAAATTAGATGTGGAAGTAAGGAGACAAAAATATTTTATTTTGCTAATAATTATCCTTTTTATTATGAGTAATGCAAACTATAATTATGCTACTAAAGACAACGGTTTTAGCCATAATTTTCTTATGATTTACTATATATTCATAGTAAAAATTCTCTTACCATAATAATTTTCTTCTAAATTTGAAAATTTAAAATAATCATTTTATATTTATAATAGCTTGGGATCAAGGTAGCTATAAACTGCCATAAAAAATTTAAAATAAGTTTCTTTCACATAATGTATTGACATTTAACTATGAGGTGCGTTTTTGCAACTCCTATTATGAACAATTGAAATGCAATCAGACCAGCTAACATTTAAATCTCTAAAGAAGGTACGCAAATTAAAATATATCTTTGAACAACTTTTCTAGGCCAAAAGACAAAGTTCTGAGGCAAGATGACAGAACAGAGTTCTAAGTTATTTTCATAGGACAATGCTTAAATTGAATTATCTGAATGTATTTAGTCCTTCAACAAATAGTTTTTGAATATTTACTCTGTCCCAATTCACTACCCTGAGAGTAAAGATACTGTGATAAGTAAAGGTTAAGTGTACTTTGGTTGAAAATATTTATTTGGTTTTAAAAAAATAACTGCCACAATATAATTTCATTGATATCTTATAGCTATATCTTCTTAGTAATAAAGGTAAATTGTTTTGAGTGTTTGGTACAATTCAGGCACTAAATTGAGTATATTACTTCTATTAAAACTCCTCCCAGCCCTTAGATGAGCAGTATTGCTTTACTGATTTAAGATGAAAAATTGAGGCTGGGAAAGGTTAGATAATATAGTCTATTTTCCCCAACTAATCAAAGGAAATACTTGCAATTTGAATCGAGGATAGTTTGATTTAAAACTGATACAATTTCCATGTCAAATTATTTAAGTGCCTCCACTTGTAGCAATTGGGGTATAGATGAAGAAAGGCAGATATGATTTGTTTGTTGTTTCCTGATGAGATGCAGACCAACAGTGCAGCAGGGTCCATTCCACAGAACAGTCCTGGTTTATTATTAATAATGAGCAATATTCATCCCATCACTCCCACACTCAAAACCTCTTTGGTCAAAAGCATACCCTTAAAAATATATAGAATTACATGGAAAAAATGTTCACATACTATAAGGATAAGGATTAGAAAATATATATTATTATGAAATAACTAAGTTTCAGAAGTTGCCTATGTTTTGTTTATTTGTTTATATATTTGTAAAAAGTACTCATAATATAAAGAATGTATATTTGTATATTTAATTTAAAATATTTGACATCTTATTTTCTGCATTTTTGTCTTTTTGCATTCTTCTACTTGAAAATAATTTTTGTCTTTTCTATTTGTCATTTCATCTTCAGATTATTTGTTTCTAGTGTTTCTTAGCAGTTTGTATAGTTGCCACAAGTCTCACTGAGGTAGGTGTCTTTTTAAATGGTAGTGTCTAGTAATGATCACATTAGATATGAACCAAAAAAAACCAAAATAAAATAATTTGTATTAGTTTAATTTGTTTAAATTTGTATTCTCTTTTCTTTTTTGACTTCAAACACTTTTGTTACAATTTTAAATAAAATCAGGTGGGAGGAATTTAATAACAAATAGATAAAGGTCTTTTGTTATCATGTATTATCAATTGTTACGCTAATATGTTGCTTTCCAGCTAGTATTTTTTTCTGTTTTCTTCTAAGGATATCAATGAAAGAACTTGACTAAGGGTAAACATGGCTTGCTGAAATCAACAAAGTTTGTCTATAAAATTCACCTAATTTGCCATTCTAGCAACTCTATCAAAAAAAAGTTATTCTTTGTGACCCCATGCTGGCTGGCTCCTGGTGAGCATTGCTTTGTCTCCCAAATGCTCTTAAAATATCTGTTTAAGGATAAGGACTTCTAGAATTTCACTAAGTCATTTCATGCTATGCCAAGAAGTTTATATTTTATCCTATACACAAGGAGAGGAGAATCTATGTTTATGTAGTTATTTTCATGTTTCTATATCTTCCATTAAAATGTAAGTTTCTTGAAACTAGAGATTTTGCTTATTTATATGTCAATCTAACTTTAAATTCACAAATCATACATACTACATAAATCAGTAAAGAAATTAATGTGACAATATTTAAAATATTTTGAGCAGGTAAATTAAATGATAAAGCATGTATCTAAGAAATATTATTTTGAATCCAGGATTGAATAGAGATAGAGAATAAGGCAGGTTGAGATTGTATTCTGGGAGACCTACTAAGAATTCATAAAAATGCTGAGGTAAGAAAAAAATGGCGACCTGGATTAAGTAATGTTGGAGATCTATATGGGAACAATGGGATGAATAGATATTTGAGAGATAGGCAGAAAAATAGATAGCTATGTATGTGTGTGCCTATATATCCATGGCCAATTAAATCAGATAAATGCAGAGATCCATAATAACGCTAAATTTTGGGCTTAAGTATTTCTATTATTTTAAGGTACTCAAATTCATGAAGTCCCCCAGATGGTGATGTCTTTAAGAACAAGAGAAGGTTATTCCCTGCTGTTACATGGAATTGTGTGGTGTAGCTCTGTTCAGCAATCATTCAGGTCCTTAAACTGATAGAGCTTTTCATCCTTTCAATTTATGACAACCGAGTTTGTCTTGGTTCCTGCCAGATGAAAGAAAATTAAAATGAAGGGCCATGCATAAGGGATGTCCGGGACCATGTGTGTAAATAGAACACATCATTTTCTCTCACATTGTATCAGTTGGAACTCAGTCTTATGGCCACACCTTAGAGTACAAGAGACTGAAATATATATTTTCACTATTTAAGAATGAGGAGAGAAATATAAAATTTGTTAAGCATCTGTCATTCACATGAGCATAAGAATGGAAGAAGGTAGAAAAATAGATATCATGGGGTTATGGGTTCATTTTGGAACATAAACTTGAGGTACCACTTAAGCATTCATATATAGAGTTATCCAGTAAGAGAACAGAAAGGCAATTCTTGAGTTCTAGTGGGAGGTTTGCTTGGAGTTGCAGATTTAGAAATCTTAAGTATATAGGCAACTGAAGGTATGGGTGAAAGGAGCTCTTTCAATAAGAGTATAAAATTAAAGGAGACCAGGTGAGAAGGCAAAAACAGAGGAGAGAAGAATTAGATAATGGATATATCTTAAGAAAAAAAAGAGAGAGAGAGAGAGAGAGAGACCTATCCCTCTGTAGTCAGAGAAGAACTCTAAAAAGAAAGGCAAATCCCAGGAAACAGATATTATGGTAGCCAAAAGACAAAGAAGATAGATAATAGTTTCAAAAATATGAGTAGACTTCAATTTCAAACACCACAGAGAAGTTAGATCAGATTAGAATTGAAATGTGTCCCATGCTTTCAGCAATAAAACGTATATGCACTTTGATAAATCTGTTTCAATGTTGTTGTGAAGGAAAAGTTAGATTAAAACCATAATAATTAGATAAAGGGAATAGATTGTAACCAGAAAAATTAAGGAAGAGAAAGTACTTTTTTATTTGATATTTTAGTTAAAATGAAGCATCTTAAGCAACTTTATACATTGAAAAAATTAGTTAGGGTGGAAATAATTTAGACACATTTCAGAGGGTATGGAGTCTCAAGTATGAATGGGAGAATAATCCTTGTACATGAACAAAAGACTTCCTTCCTATAAATAGAGAAATTGTGGAGAATTGCCATGTCGTAGTATTTTGAGATATAACTTGCTGGGTTTTTTAGCTTGAATTTACTCAAAATAATTTTGATTTTATTTTAACACAGTTAAAATTTGATTTTACAGTTATATCAATTATCCATTTCATCTATTCTATTTGTCAATGTCTTCCATCAATAGTCACATAGTGAATGCTTAAATGTTAGTAATGAACTGAGTTTTCTAAAGCATGCCAAAAAAGAAATAAAAGGTACATAAAATGCTTCAATGGGCATTATATAGAGTTACGGTTATTATATATATATTAAACAAGAATGTAGAGATTAAGTAACAGAAGTGTTGATCTTAATGTAGGTTTGATTATTATATTTGCCTTGATAATTTTGTTGGTTTTCACAAAGTGTATATATATAATGCTTACATTGGATTCAGGTAATTGAATTTTTTCAGCCACCACATGAAGAGATTGCTCTTATATTTATCCTGTTCATTCAAATCCAATTATATTCACAGTAGTAAAGAATAGAAAAGTAGCTAATTGCTGGGTGTAAAACTTAGAAGTTTCAATTTTTTATAGTTACCTGGGATAAACAACATAATGAGCTTGATTCTCTTCACCACAGGATGCGAGGACTTAAATTTGGTATGAGGAAAGTATTTTTAGAATCATAATAGATTAGCTATCTTCATGGTCATCTAGTTTACTCATATTTCCCAAAAGTTCGGTGACTGGTAAAAGGGTTTGGAATAACATAAATAATAAAACAGTTTCACTTTGATTCTCGACTTTATATCAAGAAAGTAGAGGCAACATCACTTCTTGGGCACAGAGAGACTTTGGAAAAGGTACTTTTTCTCTGCCGCCTGCTAGAATCTGATTGAGAAGAGAATTGGGCTCTTGACAAAATCAATCTAAACAGCTGCTTTCTTAAACTAAGATGATGGTAAACTGACGGGGGGCACATAATGATCATTGTTAAATTGTATAACTTCTGCTCTTAGCTTCCTACATTTTTTTCTATTTTTCACATATACACTGGTCTTTACTTTTTTTTCCCCACACATTAAAGAACACCAGAGTTATATGGACTCTAAGATCTTGAAGCTTCTATAATCCAACTTCTCATCCGAATGGGAATTAAATCTATAATATTTCTGTAGTGGATGACCATTCAGACTGGACCATGTCCCCTAAAGGCCCCATATTTCCCTGCATGCCCTCAGAAATATCATTGCAAAGGATGAAACTTGCCATCAGGAAACTCCTCTAAGGCAGGAATGAGGCCATAGCTTTAGCTTCCCAACAATTGTCTTAAAAACAAACAAAAACAAAATAAAAATACTCGTAGGAAGGGACTAACATTCCACCTGAGATGTATGATTACTAAAAAAAAAAAAAAAAAATTCTAGTAAGTTTACCGATGAAGTACATTTTAATTTCATGATCGATGGATTTCTAATATGCTAATCATTGAACTGGCGCAAACCTGCAGTTTCAGTTTTCACCAAACCAGGAAACACTTTAGTTTGCAGCTCTAAACTAGAATTGAGTAACAGGTAAAACAATGCAAATACACAGCCTAAGCAAACGCAACAGAGTTCTTACTTGTGACAGAAACCAATAGCCATGACAATATAATATGTATTTTAATTTTGCTTAAGTGCTTCTAAACCTCTAACCAAAAACTTGGATTATACAACTTTCAGAACTTACAAAAATATTAATTTTTGTTTTACTGAGAAAGAATTATTTTTAACAAATTGTGGCTCAATTTTAGACAATATCAATATTTTAACTGACTTTAAATATTAAATTTCTTTTTAAAAATAAAACAACCCATGAGCAAACTGAAAAAACTTTAGCTCAATATGTATTCAGCAGTGATGGCTGATGGTAAACTAAGAAGAGACATAAAATATACAAGCAAAGCTATGAATGTGGTCTATCATATGCTTAGATATTTTATTTATAATACGTTGATTTATATTCATAGTTAAAATATAACACATAAAATATTTACTTATAGATATAGTTATATATTTATGGGATGAAATGAAAATAAGTTTTCAGTGTTTACCAAAATTTCTTTTCTAATGGTTTTAGAACACATTACAATGGAATATCTAAGGCAAAACTTACAGCATGAAGGATAAAACTTTTTATTCCCATGTTTATTGGGATGAAAAAGGAGCAATTAAGTAGTAATAGGAAACGTTAGAAATATATTTCATTTACTAACAATTAATATTGCAAGGAAATAAATCCATCATTATTTAAAAATGACTATGGAAAATGGGGCAATTTAAAGGGAAGATAATTCTTCTTGGTTAATAAAGACCAATGTGTCAATATGTTCACTAGATAGATACATAAATGTATACACACACACACACACACATAAATACATGGGCATGTATATCTCATAGCTATTAAAAAGTTTCTTTATTTCTCCCTTCTACCTGACTTTTATAAAATCCAAACATCTTAAAGTTTCTGTTTACTTATTCCTCACCCCCAATCTCCTCCTACTTATTCCTACTCTCATCACTAAAAGCTGAGCCTTTCAAGGGGTATTGCTACTCTGGCTGTCTTAGGGAATTGCACAATGCCCTCCAAATATAAGTCTGCATTCATAATTTACCTTCAAAATATGACACTTTGTGTGCTTATGGAAATCAAGTATCAGAATTCATGGTTTAAAAATTGTCAAGTGACTTTCAGGTGCTGTAAGAAAGTTGTAAAGAAGAGCACAGCCAACATAGAATATAAGGAAGGAGCAGCTCAGAGAAAATATACTAAGACGGTAAAAATTTCAAGGCAGAAATTTTTGCAAGGCATTCTGAGAAAAAAATCGTAAATTTCAGGGGCTTTTAAATTGTAACCAAGAAAAGAAGGGAGGGACAAGTCTGCTTCTAAAGCTAATGATTGAATGTTGATAAGTGACAAAGAGAAGGAAAAGCCACTCAACTCTATTTTACTTGTCTTTCCTGTCATTGTGAGTGATCTATGAACTAAAAAGTTGAGAATGAATGTTACTGAGAGATTTAAGTTCAAAATGGGTGAAAAGATTTTGATAGTTGCTCTGAATAAGTCAGCAATTCTGTCTCAGATGAAATATATCCCAAAACAATGAAGGAGTTTGCCCATGAGATGGGCCACAGTAACTGATATTTGGAATTTTACAGAGAACAAAAGGAGCTAAACTATTATAGAATGTTTCTCAAACTAACAACAGCAATAACAATAATAACAATGCTTTATAAAATATGAAAGGGATGGAGAAATCAGTTTCTTTATAATGACTGATCAGTGAGCTTAATATTGATCTCGGATAAAATTCAGGACCAATTTTTAAAGAATGACTTATAGAAAGTAACAACTGTTCAAAACCAGCATGGAGTCACTGAGAATGAAATATGGAAAATGAGATTTGTGATCTCCTTTCAGGGCAATGAATTTGTCTTGATTGGATGTACTTGGTGAAAGTAAGAGTTTTTTTTTTTTTTCTTTAATTTCTCCCTTTAGCAGCCTAGCAAGACTAAAGATCAAGATAAATCTAAAAATACAATACATTTAAATTTCAGAAAAGTGTTTTTTATGAATTTGCATATTGTCCTGGAATAAATGAATAAAACATCAATTGGGGTATGATGTGGACAATGAATCAATCTATTTAACAAAGAATAAAATGCAATTTAGACAAAGCTGCAAGTAAACAAGCTACATTGTGGTGAGTCTTATGCCATTCTGAATAGATATGCTTTATTTCCTAGAAGGAGGAACACAAAACCACAGCCACCAATGCAAGGCAGTGGAACAGTCTATAGAAGTGGAGAGACCAAGGGGTTCATACCACAGCAGGGAGCCAGCCTACGTTGCCATGCTTTCAGAGTGAGCACGAAGACACAGAGCTGGAGGAAACAGCATACGCTCAGCACAAATGCAGAATAATGTTCATCTAAGGCTTATCTTGAAAATGCCAGATCCCGGACGTAGAGAAGCATCTTAAAGGTCTACATGTCTTCACAGAAAATCCAAGTCGTCAGGAAGAAAGTCACAGTGTCCAAAGGCTACAGCAATCTGTCATAATACAAAAAATTGTCAATGCCCCTTTAGTCAGTGAGGCTTTCAGAATATGTACTGGGGTTACAAATGACAGTAGATATTTGGAACCCAGAAGATAGCAAGATATCATTTAATTTGCATGGGATTATAGTCATGTTTGAAAATATGTCTTTCTTCTGGAAAGGCATACTGGCAAGGGGACTTTACTATTATTAAACAAATAGTAGTAATAGAAAACATAGAAGTAGAAATAGTAGAAAACATAGAAGTAACCTCAGTAGTTTAATAGTATCATTTCTGAGAGCAATCTGGGTTTCCAGTCAGGTCTTTGTACTCGGAGAAGAGTATCTGGAGTACTAATCAAAGTAACTAGCCAGGCATGATTCTGGCCAGAAATGTAGTCCTTTGGACTGCGCCAACATGAAGATGGAGTTCAAGAGTGTTCATTAATTTATTAATGTGTGACCATCCAGGAAACCGCCTCTCATTGTTATGTGCTAGCTCTGAAACCGGGAAGGAGACATAAAGAGGTGATACGAACCAAATAGCTAAGAACTAGATTATCCTCCTTGGGCTTGTAGTTTTGCTTGGTATTACATTCAATTAGATGACAAGGAACTGGGTAGAGGACATGGATGTACCTATTAATTCTATTATTCTGTTTCAGCTGGTAAGAGCCTGAAGCCACAGGTGAAGAGCATCAGTAATTCTGACGGTAATGAAGCTTGGAAGACTCAGGCAAGTGTTGCAAGGATGGACTTTAAGCCTACCACTCATAAACCAGATGGCTTTGGACAAGTTGAAACCATTTTCAGTTTTGCATCTTTATATATAAAAAGGGAATAACAGTACTGTTTCAATTTAACAATGAATTAAGTCCACATGTACTAAACGACTTAGCACAGGGCTATCACTCCTTCAGAGAGAAAGCTGCAAGACCACAAAGGTCACATGCATCTTTCAATGTTTGTTATACAGGGTCTAGAACAATGTAGAATATTTTTTAAATTAAGGAGGTCTGTTATTTTCAAAATTTTTGAACAAATACTTGCATGAAATTAAGGAATTTGTGCATGCTTAAGTAGTCAGATGACGCATATTGAGAAAACAGATTTTGGAGAGGCAACATTGTGTGTAAGAAAAAATATGGTAATCGAAGTGAAACTAAACAAAAAACTTGGTGCTACTGCTTGATTCCATCATGAACTAGCCCTGCAACCTTGGACATCTTACTAAATTTGTGGAGTTTCAAGTTTTTACCTTTTGATGATAATAGATGATTAAATTATGTGATGTTAAAAGTTATTTTTACCTTTTGGTGATGATAGATGATTAAATTATGTTATATTAAAAATTATTTTTAAACGAGTTGTTATGATTCTAATTTTGTATTTTTACCTAGATTTGAAGGAAACAAAACCACTGATTTTAGTGAATTGAAATAATTCTCAAAAGAAGAGATTTTCTTCTCAGTTATAGGTCATGGCTTGTAAGTATGTGAAACTATATATATTATTAACTATGTGCATGTTTATGCATATTTATTATGTGGAAGATGTAAACTTACAGCATCTTTTTATTTTCCTATTTTGAGATGTTTAAGAGCCATAAGGCATTCAAATTTGAATCTATTTGTGTATATTAATATAACAGAATTTTATAGGAAAAGAAATAAAATACATACTTTTCTATACAAAACTGAAAATATAATGTTGATTCACAACAATAATAAATTAAAACCTTCTATATTTCACCACCATGATGTTGTTTAATAGTTTCAACAATTTTTATCTATATTGTGTCATCATGCTATTTCTTATCTTAAGAAACTGATGTCAATTCATCCATTAATATACTTCAGTTTATTTCTAGCAACATATAACTAAATGTATTAAATCAAAGTCATCCCAGAAAGCACTCAGAAAATTCTTATAATTGAGGAGCATATTACTTTTTTCTTAATAAAGTAAATCTAAAATATTAATTAGAAAATTCTTCACTTGCAAATAGGTTTTATTAAGTCTATACATTGACTATATTATACAATAATAATAAACAGCAATATTAAAACTACATTAAGGACATGACTTGAGCTGACAAAGCTAGGAAATTTTAAGTTGACATGAAAATCCATCATTTATAGCAGTTTTTAACCATGAAGAATTCCCTTTGAAATCATGGTGACATTTTCTGCTTTAAGCACCATAGAATCAAGACATTCAACCAGTCCGGACACTGCATGGAATCTACAAAGAGAGCAGGTGTTTTATGTGTCTGACCACAGTGGATTAGTTGAAGGATGATGTTTCATTATGAATTCAGAATACCTCAAGCACTGCACTTTCACATGGCATTGTTGACATTTGTATTGGAACAAAATCCACATTTAAAGGCAAAGTACGTTATAAACTGCCTGCCTTCAATCTCTGCTTTCTGGTCTGTCCCAAGTGCCACTGTGAGCATATCACTTCCCTACCTCAGCTACTTTTAGGATTCTGATAAATACAGAGTCAAAGCTGCAGTTATTCGTCATAAAATTGTCTTAATTTTAAATATCTGATCACAAAAACAATAATAATCAATGTTAATCATTATTCAAGAAGAAATTTATTATAAAATAATTGTTAATTTTGATAGGAGCCACTGTCATAAACATTAATAGCTAACCTTTATTGAATGATTGCTTTGTGAAAAGCACCATGGTAAGTGACTAATAGTCTTTCACTCATTATCTGAGAGATCTCATGTCAAATTTATACCATAAACAACTCAACTGGAAACCTTGTTTCATAATATACTGAATTAATGTTTCTCAAATGTATGCATGAATAACTAATTAGGTATTTAACAAGTGTCTATTAGAACTTAAAGGCTATACTAGAAATAATATAAATGAGTTTTCAATGTAGTTGGTAAGATACTGAAATAATTTTATTTTTCCTTTTAATATTTTATTTTAAAGATGTGGGGTACAATTCAGGGTTAGGTATATAAATGTTCATTATGCAGGTACCCTTGTTAATGAGGTGTGCCTCCCCCCTTCCCCAGGCAGACTTCCACTACTGCCAATCCCACTTCTCTGTCCCCCTCCCAGCAGTTTCCACCTACTGCCAATCCTTTTTTTATAGTATTATGATAATTGTTCAAGGCCCACTTACGAGTGAGAACATGTGATACTCAGTTCTTTGTTTCTGTGAAAGGCATTCAGTATTATAGACTCTAAGTTCATCCAGGTTGCTGTGAAGTTCACGATTTTGTTCTTTATGGCTGCATAATATTCCATCATGTATATGTACCACATTTTTAAAATCCAGTCCTCTTTTGATGGGCAGCATAGTTGGTTCCATGTTCTTGCTACTGAGAATAATGCTGCGAATTCAAATCACTCTATAAAAAAGATATCTGCACATGTATGTTTATCACAGCATTGCTCACAGTGGCATGAAACAATTTTTAAAATGTAGAACTTGTATAAAAATGTAGTTGATGGAGTTCCCTTATTAAATGGGAAAAAATGTGGTTATGTGTATATCTGAAACCTTAGAGACAAAACCTGAGATGTGACTGATATATTGGCAATATTCAACATTATCTATTAGTGATGATTCATACCTCAAACAATTTGGTTGGGAGAAACTTGATCTTCAAAGACTTCAGTTAAAAAAAGCAAAAATGGAAGCCAAAACCTCAAAATAAAAGTCTTAGAAAGACACATAGTGTAATCACATCGTCACACTGATAGTCAAAACTTTGGAAAAAATGAAAACGTGGAAGCTGTTCATTTCATTCACATTCAAGAATACCAATTGTCTAGCACTCTAGTTATAATGACAAAGCAATAATTTCCTGGCAAGAGTTGTTTAGAACTCATGAAGACTAAGAAAACAGATTCATTGGAAGAATTGTCAATGTAATTTAGGAGAATTTTAAACTTGTATATATCTGAAAAAAATTAGAAACTGATTCTCTGCTAATATGTTACATGTGTAAACAAAGGAATGTATATGCACACAGGGGGAAAGACATTATTGGAGGAGTAGCCAATCCTTCTTAGAACTAAATAAAAGGTAAGAGGACTTCAATCTGTATTATGACTTAAGATGTTCATATAGCATTCTAATGTTTATATGACAAGTTAATATTGAAATTTTAATACAGTATACATTCATAGACATCTATCCCACTTCCAGTACCAATTTCTATCATGGTTCATTCATTCAAATGCCAGAGAACTAGGCAATTGGTAAAGAGAAAAAATATTTATCACTGTTCTGGAAGTTGGAATTTCAAGATCAAGATAGTGGCAGATTCTATGTCTGGTGAGGGCCCTGTTTCTTTTTCTAAGATGGCATCTTGTTGCTGTATCCACACATCACAGAAAGTGAAAGAACAAAAAATAGCCTAACGAGTTTCTTCAGTCCTTTTCTTAAGTATCCTAATCCCATTTATAAGGGTGGAACTCCACCTCTCAACACTATCTCATTGGGTGTTAGGTTTCAACATATGAAATTTGTGGGGTCATGACACATTCATTCAAACCATAGCAAAAGGTATTAACATGGTGAAAAGAGTAATGTGAAAAGAGAAATAGATGTTCTAATAGATTGAATGTTGTGTCTCCCTACGATTCATGTGGTGTCCCCAGTGTGAAAGTATTTGGAAATGAACCTTTGGTGGGTAATTAGGTTTAGAGGAGGTTATGAGGGTGGAGTCCTCATGATGGGATTACTATCACTATAAGAAGATACATCAGAAGGGTTGCTTTTTCTCTTCTTCATGTAAGGACACAGCAAGAAGGTGACTATCTATAAGCCAAGAAGAGGGCCTTCCCGAGAACTCAGTCCTGGTGACACCCTGATCTTAGTCTTCCAGACTTCAGAACTGTGAGAACCTAAATTCCTGTTGTTTAAGTCACTAAGTTTGTGGTATTTTGTTATAGCAGTTGAAGATAACTAATATACATGTCTATATTTAAATGAAAGGAATAACAGAGGAGGAACATATTGAGAATATTTATAATTTTATGCCTCATTTTTGCATGAATGATTTATGAGGCAAAGTAAAGAGTTTATGAGCAGGGATACAAATAAAAAAATAAAGAAAATTAATATTATTATGGATTAATATTTTGCCTAAATCTGGCTGTTAGGATGTATAGCATAAACAGAAAATAAACACATTTTGTAAGAATGATTCTGATATATATGTATATATTTAAATAAAATTAAAATTATGAGTACAAATTTACAAGAGATTTCCAAATTAACACAAAATCATCTGCATGGAAATAATAGAGAACTTGAACTCTGTGAGCATCTGTTTAAAATCGAGCTTTGCTAAAAAAAAAAAAATGATGTCTAATAAATTTGTTATTTACCTTGCTGACAATTTCATCTTGCATGAGAAAGCAAATAGGCAATTGCTAGATTTCATTCAGATGGGGGAAGAAATTTAGCAGAGGATATAAGAATGATGGAAACATTTCAAAGTGTGTCTGTTTGGAATTGTGAAGGACA
Source organism: Tarsius wallacei (assembly GCA_963574415.1). NCBI lineage: Eukaryota > Metazoa > Chordata > Mammalia > Primates > Tarsiidae > Tarsius > Tarsius wallacei. The sequence goes on from CAUYQG010176845.1 coordinate 16,542, forward strand.
AAATTGTTCAGCAGATTCAAAGACATGCTCTTGACTATAAGAAAGCTAAAAAGGTAAATATGACCCCCTGATTTTATCCATAATCTAAAACATGTGTTAAGAGTGTTTTGAAATAAATTCTGATGATACATTTCTGCATAGCTACAATGCTTAAGAACAGTAGGAGACAGCCAATAAATCCTATATGAGAATATGGGAAAATCTACAACATGTCTGACTCTGAAGGTATCTTCTAAAGGTGAAAAAATGGGCACAAAACCAGGGCAAACGCAAAAGGAAGTCAAGACATTTTAAGAATAGAATTAAGTTAAATCGAGAAATAAGCTAATAAGAAAAGTGCTAGAATCTGTTGTTAGAACAAGAGTATAAATTAACAAGGTAATTGTCACCTCTTAGAGAGAAAGGTGCAATATTCGTGGACGGCAGAATAAAAGCCAAATGTTCTATTTCTGCATATTTTTCCTTGGTTTAGTAAGAGAACTTGTCTTCACCAATTATCTCCTAATAATCTTTTTCATACACCAATAATTCAAGAAATAAGTTATGAGTTGTCTTAGATTGAATTTCCCAGAAGTAAACACTGAGATGAATATTTGTAGAAAAATGATTTGCCAGTAAATTTTTTCAGTAAAGGACATGAAAAGGAGTGTATTCATTTTCTAGGGCTGCTGAAACAAAGTGCCACAAACTGCCTGGCTCAAACAGTTGAATTTATTGTCTTAGTGTTGGATACAAGAAGTCTAAGATCATAGTGTTAATAAAGTCTCTTCCTTCTTAGGCATGAGAAATCTGTTCCATGTCTTTCTCCTACCTTTTGTGGTTTGCTGACAACGTTTAACTTTCCTTGACTTGTAGTTTCATCATTCCACCTTGCCTTTATCTTCACATGGCATTTTCTCTGTATGTGTACCTAGGTCCAAATTCCTATTTTTTAAAATAAGGTCAGCAGTATATTGGATTAGGGCACACCCTAATGACCTCATTTTAACTTTCTTATCAAAGTAAAGACTTCCAGTTCAAAGTGAGATCACCTTCTAAAGTACTGGGAATTTGGACTTAATCTTTTTTAAGAGACACAATTAAACTCATAACAGAATGAAAAGTCAAGCAAGGGTATAATGTTTAGTTAATTTGGCCCAATTCCACAGGAGCTCTGCAGACTTTGCAGCCTGTACTTCAAGGTTATCCATTGAGGAACAAGGAATAGAAGTAAGTCATTACACCATCATTCTTTTGCTAGTGGTTGCCTCACATGGACATAAGTTCTCAGGTACTTCCAAATACAGACCTAGCAGTCCAGTGACATGACTTCAGTAAAGGACAGCAAGAACTGGCTTTTAGGGTTAAAGCACGCTGAGAGCCAGAATGTATGAAAATGGTAAAAGGACATGAGAGGCTACTGGCAAATCACTAACTGTCTGTTACAAAGTGGCATAAAAAAAAATTAGTTCATGGGCATTGCGTTGAATCTGTAGATTGCCTTGGGTAGGATGGACAACTTAACAATGTTGATCCTTCCAATCCATGAACATGGGATAGATTTCCATTTGTTTGTGTCATCTTTGATTTCTTTAAGCAGTGTTTTGTAGTTTTTATTGTAAAAGTCTCTCACTTCTCTGGTTGGGAAGATGCCAGGTATTTCATCTTTTTTGTTGCTATTGTGAATGGGATTGTGCTTTTTATTTGGTTCTCTGCTTGTTTGTTGTTGATGTATAAGAATGTGACTGTCTTTGCATGTTGATTTTGTACACTGAGACTTTGCTGAAGTCCTTTATCAATGCAAGGAGGTTTTTGGCAGATTCTCTTGGATTTTCGAGGTATAGAATCATATCATCAGCAAAGAGGAATAACTTGACTCCCTCTTTTCCTATTTGGATACCCCTGATTTTCTTCTCTTGCCTGATTGCTCTGGCTAAGACTTCCAATGCTATGTTAAACAAGAGGAGTGAAAGTGGGCAGCCTTATCTTGTTCTGGTTTTCAGGAGAAATGCTTCCAATTTTTGCCCACTTAGCAATATGTTGGCTGTGAGTTTATGTGGGTTCATAGATGGCTCTTAATATTTTGAGGTATGTTCCCTCTATGCCTAGGTGTTCAAGGGTTTTTATCAAGAAGGAATGCTGGATCTTATCAAAAGCTTTTTCTGCATCTAATGATATAATAATCATGTGATTCCTATTTTTACATATTGCCAGCATCATTCTTCTCAAACCTGAAAATAGCAATACAGAAATTCATATGGAAGCATAAATGACCACGAATAGCCAAAACAATTTTCAATAAAAGAAACAAAGCAAGAGGTATCACACTTCCAGACTTTAAACTTTAGTATAAGACTGCAATAATCAAAAGAGCCTAATATTGGTACAAGAACACGCATATAGACAAATGGAACAGAATAGAGACTCCAGAATCAAAACCTCAATTTCTCAACCAACTCATCTTCAACAAAGACTCCACTACCAACCACTGGGGAAAGGAGAACTTATTCAGCAAATGGTGCTGGGAAAACTGGCTGACCACATGCAAAAGATTAAAACAAGATCTCTACCTGTTATCATACATAAAAATCAACTCCAAATGGATCAAAGACCTAGATGTAAAAACCTCAAGTTATAAGAACCTTAGATAATGCAGGAGACACCTTGATAGAAATTGGAACTTTCAACCAATTTCTGATCAAAACCCAAATGCCCATGCCATAAGAGATAAAATACACAAGTGGGACTTCATCAGATTAAAAAGCTTCTGCAAAACAAAAGAAACCTCACCGGGCACGGTAGCGCGCACCTGTAGTTCCGGCTACTTGGAAGTCTCAGGTGGAGCGATCGCTGGAGCACAGCAGGTTGAGGCTGTGGTGGCCGTGAGTGTGCCACTGCCCTCCAGCCTGGGTGACAGAGTGAGACTCCAATTCAAAAAGAAAAGAAAAGAAAAGAAACCATCATGAGAGGAGGGAGACTGCCCACAGAATGGAGAAAAATGTTTGCCAACAGTGTATATGACAAAGGCCTAACATTTAGGATCTACAAGGAACAAAAATGTGCCAAAAAGAAAAAAACAAACAAACAGCCAGGTTAAAAAGTAGACAAAAGGACACCTCTGAAAAGAAGACATATGAGCAGCCAACAAATATATGACAAAATGCTCAGCCTCACTAATCATCAAAGAAATGCAAATTAAAACCACACTGAGATACTACCTAACTCCAGTCAGGATGACCATCATCAATCACTCAAAAAACAACAGATGCTGGAGAGGATGCAGAGAAAAGGAAACATTTCTACACTGGTGATGAGAGTGTAAACTAATGAAACCTCTGTGGAAAGTAATATTGCAATTCCTAAAAGATCTAAAACTAGACCTTCCATACGACCCAGCAATCCTACTTCTGGGGACATACCCGAAGAAACTCAAATCACTCCATGAAAAAGATACCTGCACATGCATGTTTATTGCAGCATTATTCACAATAGCAATAACATGGAACCAACCATGCTGTGCATCGAAAGTGGACTAGATTAAAAAAATGTGGTACATATACATGATGGACTATTATGCAGCCATAACGGACAAAATTAAGAACTTTGCAGCAACTTGGGTGGATTTAGAGTTTATAATACTCAGTGACCTATCACAGAAGCAAAGAACTGAGTACCACATGTTCTCACTCATTAATGGACCCTGAACAATTACCATAATACCATAAGAAAGGAATCGACAGTAGTGGGAAACTGCCAGGGGAGCTGGGGGGTGGGGGAGGGGGGAACACACTTCATCACTAAAGGTACCTGATCTCAAACCAAGTGAAGTGGGGACCAAAGGGAGGCCCAAACTTTACCTTTACAATGACTATTTGTATACCTAACCCTGAATTGTACCCATCCTTAAAATAAAAATTAAAAAAAATAAGCTAGTAACAAAAGGACCATTATTTTATGATTTCACTTATATGAGGTACCTAAGTTGTCAAATTCATAAAGACAGAAAGTAGAAAAGTGGTTGCCAGGAGTCAGGGTGTGCACAGAGGATGGAGAGTTATTGTTGCATGAGTATAGTGTTTCACATTTGCAAGATGAAAGGAGTTTTGCAGATTAATAGGGGGAGGTAATGGTTATACAATATTGTGAATATATTTAATACCAATGAACTGTTTACTCAAAAGTAGTTAAGATGGTAAATTCTATGTGCGTTTTACCACAATAAAAATTTTGAAAATAAGGGGAAAAATAATTCATTATTTAAATGATTTTAAGTCTCTAGAACTAAAAAGTTATATTCCACTATACTTAAAAATATAACTTTAATCATAGAATTGCTGTAAGTAATCTTGAGAAATACAGGAAACACAGCACATTTTCTAATATTGGTGATGAGCACATGTTCTATTTTCTAAAAGGGAAGTATTCATTCTAGTCAGTATGATGTATAACTTGAGTATATTTAGAAATAAATCATTTGTCACTATTAGTCAACATGGATTTGTCATGAACTATAAAAAATAAATAGTGCAACTTATTTTCAGTTAGGTCTGTAGAATATATTTTAAAGGGGTATTTTGAGGGTTGCTTGATTGAATAACTGCATGGGTCAAATGGTGTTCCCAGGAACTGTGTAGTGCCCAATTACTTGGTAATTTATAGTGGTCTTGTATATGTAAATATGTATAACAATTTAGCTTAACTTTAAGAGTAATAAAATTTCTAATTAATATTTTTATGAACACAATGGAGAAATAGCTATATTTATAGTCATTTGGGCTGGACGTTGATTAATAGAGCTCTACAAAACTAGGAGCAGTTAATAGCCTACAGATGTGTCAGCCTTTAGATTTTTCCAAAATATTATCTATCACTCGAGTAAAGGTATGTTTTATAAAAATTTTCTTATTTATTCAATTATTTGTTTAAAGAAACAATTTGTTGAATACCTACAGTATGTCATAGGCTATTATTGAAGCTGAGAAACAAAGATGAAACAATGTGATTCTTTTCCAAATGTTCTTACAGCCTAACTTAAATGTATCCGTTTTTATAGATAGACAAATATGTACTGAACTTTGCAATCAAAATAGTTGCTAGGAAGAATTTATAACTTCTTTCCATTTTTACTTTCCTAAGGAGAAGTGTTGCTGCTTTGAATGGGCTAGATTTCTGGAAGCTGAAACATTAATATCAGGGTAATAGATTTTTACATGATCAAGTGACTCTTCTGTCCTTTTTAAAAAAGAATATTTTGTTCTGTAGACTTGGATCTGTAAGAACAGCCCGGAGATGCTAAGGGCTGCCATCCATAGGAAGATTTAGAGTAGCTAGCATTGCCATCTTCTTCTAAATGACTAGTCTGTTCTATTTAGTACAGGTTTTTCCATTCCATAAGACAGAAATGTGATTTGGCTTTGTCCTTACATGGAATACAGCAGTAGAGTCTGCCGGCTTTCTACTCAGTTCTAAGTATTAGACCTAGGACTAGTATAAGTAAAAGCAATCAAGCCTGATTCATTAGGGTTCTATACTGAGGTTAAGGCAAAACCACTACTTATAACAAAATATGTTTCTTCACTCTGTTCATATATCATAGAACATTCAAAGGTTGGGGTCTTAAATTGGATTTTCTGGAAACAGATACTGAGATAGAAAGTTCTAGGAACACGATTCATTGAGGAGTGATCCTATGTAAATTATTTGTAAGAAAGTAAGGCAGAAGATGTTGACTTTCAATGCAGTTATGACTGAAAATTTAGCTGTCATTATGCAGATCCCTGCATCTGGGATAATTTTTAAAATATTTGTGCCAGTTTGAGGCACAGTGGCAAAGCCTTTATTTCTCTGCAAGAACTTGCCATTGACTATGAGCAGTCCCTGAGCCCAAGGGGTTCTCATGGCCAAAAGTTAAACTCAGTAAGGGACAGAACTATTAAGTGTCAGTGACACAAACTATAGCAGTCAGTTATATTCAGTACTATACAAACTTTACTATTTTTTAAGAACTCATGTTTCAAAAAGTCGGCACTGATCATAATCTCAAAAGACACAACTCCTAACAATATAGATTGTTAAAATTCTGAAAAATCAAAATTCCTAAAGTCTAAAATTCTTAATTGAAAATCATAATCTTGAACAATTAAAATCCTGAATGTCTAAATCTTGAAATTCAAATTCTGAGGTAGGGATTAGTATGCTTTTGGTGTTTGAAGGATAATTGCATCACGTTAGTTGCATCATGTGAGGCGAAACTATTACCTTGTTATTGTCTTTAGTTGGAAACTAATATAGTTTAAAGAGATGTGGGTGGGTACCAGGTTGACTTGTAAACTTAATTTTAGGTGTCAACTTGATTGATTAAGGAGTGCCTAAAAACTTGATACAGCATTACTTTGGGTATATCTGTAAGGGGGTTCCCAGAGTAGATTAGCGTATAAGTCTGAGTGGACTAGGTGGAGATGTTCTGCCCTCAGTGTTGGTGAGCACCTTCCAAGTGTTCCGGGGTCTGAAAAAAAATAAATACAGGATGCAAATTGGGTTTTCTCTGAAAGCTGAGACAGCATTTTTTTTTCCTGCCCTTGACACCCCAACTCCAGGCTTCTTGGTTTTTGGACTCCAGGACTTCTATACCATTGGCCTTCTGGGTCATGAGGCATTTGGCTTTGAGCCAAGAGTCACACCATTGGCTTTCCTCAGTTCTTGCACTGGGCTGTGCTACATGCATCCCAGGGTCTCCAGCTTACAGATGGCCTGTCCTAAGACTTCTTAGCCACCATGATTGCATGAGCCAATTCCCCTAATAAACCTCCTCTCATAAATCTATATGCATATCCTCTTGGTTCTGTCTCTTGGGATAACCTGACTACTACTGAAATGTTCTCAGGGAAGCCAAATATCAGTCCTTCTTATTGTACTTCTTAGAGCACAATGAAAGACATTTGTGAAATGATTCCCTCGTAAAAATGCTGTGATACATACATTAAGTGTACGAGGCTACTTACTGGTGAAAGATAAATGTTTAAAAGATAATTATTATTGGTACTGCAAAAGCAAAAGAAAAAAAATGTCTAATGCAATAGTTGAGCAACAGATAGCAGATTCCTTTTTTTTTTTTTTTTTGAGTTGGAATCTCACTCTGTTGCCCAGACTGGAGTGCAGTGGCCGCTTCCGGCCACCGCAGCCTCGACCTGCTGGGCTCCGGCGATCCTTCCGCCTCAGCCTTCCAAGTAGCTGGAACTACAGGCATGCGCTACCACGCCCGGCTAATTTTTTGATCCAAAGGCGCGGGATTACAGGCTGAGCCACCGAGCCCGGCGTAAATACATTATTTAAGGGATTAATGAAATAAAGCATAGCATGAGTTGTCAACAAAAGATAAACTTCAAAATGAGTTTTAATTATGTTCCTGTGTTTTGGAAGTAAATTTCACATTTATTTACAGAAAAATAACCATTATAGTTTTAATAACTAGGCACCTTAATTTGAGGAGTCATGTTAAGTCAGTATAGATATTATATGTTGATACTATAGACAATTTGTGTTTGTTATGTTTAAATGGGATTAGCTAAGAACAAATCAGGCTTTCCTAAAAATCAGACAATGTAGTTTTCAGGGTTCTTTGAGATATAATGATTTAGAGAAACCTAGAGGTAAAAGGAACCTTGAGTGACATCTCTGTCTATCTGCCTCTATCTCTATCTCTATCTCTCTCTTTCTCTTCAATTGTGAATATACTAAGAGACTTGCCTCTTGTGCCCCTAAGAGTTTATGTATCTAGAACCTGAGTCTCTTCAATAAAACAAAAACTTTGAGAGTTTCATACGGCTGTGAATGTACTTCCAGACCAGATACTGGTTTCAGAAGCTGTGCTTTTGAAATTTTGCATGCCCTGGAGTTTATATCTGGCAGATCATCATTGTTTTAATGAGTTTGTAATCAGGGTCTCATGAACCATCGATTCTAGTATTTTTCAGGAAATGGAATAGATTGCTGCCTCAAGTAATTTTGGAAACTCTAATTTTTTTAGATAAACTCACAATATCTTTTGAATAATTTGCATTTGTGGTTTTGTAGCCTTTACTTAATCTTATTATGGGGCAGGAAGTTAGTTTAAAAAATACATCAAAGAATGCATTACTGTACATTAACTTTCAGATGAAAAGGCCAAAGTGTTGATTTGATTAGCTTGCATTTGGAACTATCGTAGACTGTTATTGATCACTAATAGATGAAATTACATTTTATTTTTTCAAGTTCTATTTTTTTATGCCAGAAAATTCTATACTTTCTCTCTTCTTCCCCTATTTTCCTCTCTTTTCTCTTCAGTTTCCATGCACATACATATATACGTACACTCTAACATCTGTGATTCTGTGATTATTGTACAGACTGTGCTTAAATAAAGAGTTGGCTACTGACACTAAGAAACAAGCCGAGCTCGGTGGCTCAGCCTATAATCCCGCGCCTTGGGAGGCTGAGGTGAGTGAATTGCCTGAGCCCACGGGTTTGAGACCCGCCTGGGCAACTTGGTGAGAACGCATCTCTGCAATAAATCAAAAAATTAGCCGGGCGTGGTAGCATGTGCCTGTAGTTCCAGCTACTTGGAAGGCTGAGGCGGAAGGATTGCCAAAGCCCAGCAGGTCGAGGCTGCGGTGGCCAGGAGCGGCCACTGCACTCTAGTCTGGGCTACAGAGTGAGATTCTAACTCAAAAAAAAAAAATAATAATGTATTTACTATCAAATAAGTTCTCATTACAGGCTACAATAAGAGAGTCAAGATGTGACTATGGAGAAACGTAGGAGGAAAAAAACACCAAGGGAAGACTAATAGGATAAGTAAAACGAGTTCCTGAGAGTATTTACTCTATTTCCCACATCAGAAAACACAGAAGTTTGGTGTCACCCAAACATATGTCACACATTGAAGATGGATCTTTATAGAGTCTACTTGGCTGAACATTGTAGAAGTATAAGAAGAATCCTTTTTAACAGCTACTCAATGTTTTTCTCAAGAAGAGTTGACAATGGGCATTTTGTATTATGCTGAGGCAACTGCATTACAGACACTAGCTCTATGTTTTACAATCACTCACAAAGCAATTGGAATTTGACAATAAAACAAACCAAGGCCTTTTGCCCATTACCAAACACATTTCTAAGCTGCATTGTTGAAAACAGAATGTAGCTGAATAAAGCCTGGAAGTGACTTGAGGTTTAAAGTACTTCACAGATGCTGTCAAAATAAGGATTTTCAAAGCTTGTTTTCACAGTGAAGAGAATTTGGGCACTGGAGAAGAATCTGTGTAATCTCATCTAAGCACAATACCTAGAGGGCTCACTGCTTTCCAGAGACATGGAATCATTTAACAGTTTCACAATTCAAACAGAAATCCCAATCCATTGTATATTATAGTAAAATCCAGCCAAGACCACAAAAAAAATCCAAAGTGTGACTATTACAATGTAAAATTAATCCACTTCTCAAAGTTTGAAAGTGAGTACATTATGCATTTAATGACACAGATGAATTATTTTGGGAGGTTGAGTGTGGATACCTAAACTTATTAAGTAACTAGTTTTTAATAACCAAAAGAATTTAGAATAAAACAGATTAAAATGTTGACATATTCTGAATTTTTTATCCTATAATTTTGACCTTTTCAAATAATAAATTTATCAAACTATAAATAATATGGCAAGCCAGGAAAGTCAGAAAAGTCTAGATAGAACATGTTCAATATTTTGTCTGAACTATCAGGCAAACCTAATTGATTCCTTGGGTTTTTGGTTTCTTATTTTTCTGTTTAAAAACAAAAAAGCTATCGAAAGAACATACATATCATAGTTCTGGGTAGATTAAGTGACCTATCAGCATGGTTGGGAATACAGCACTCTGTTAGTCACACTATTTAATTTCACCTAAAAAAAATTACCAAACATAGAAAGAGCACTAGACTAAGGGTTGCAAAATTTGAGTTTTATTTTTATTCCTCTGTAGTTTCCTCTCTTTTACCCTTAGTTAGTCTTATCTTGTCCTTGGTAAAGATAAATAATCATCCCCTACCAAATTGAAGAAACCTACCACATTTAAATTGTCACCATTTGGCTGGCAGTTCCCCAAACACGGAGCCTATTCAGAGGCTTAAGACAGCCCCCCACCTCACCCCCACCCCCGGAAAATATGACATTCCATAGTGGTTGTAGTCAGTCTGGTCTTATTAAGTAGTTTGATCCTTGGTCTATATGACACGTTTTTCTGGAGAAAGATGTTTTCATTTCATAAATAAAAGGCAATATAGTAGAATGGAAAGAGTCTGATAGACTTATATAGATAAGTTCTATTACTTCCTAATTATAATATTAAGCAAAGTTTTAGTTTATCTGAAAAGCCACAAACTCCTCTCTAAACAACACCAATAAATTGAGTTGCTGTAAAGACTAAATAATAAAATATACATAATGCACCAAGTCAAGTTTCTAGCACCTGGTAGATGCTCAATATATAGTAACAGTGATGAAGAAGATGACATATAACAAGAGTTAACTGGCATGTTACTAGACCCTTATAAAGGGAAAGCCACCAGAGGTCTGATGTTTAAGAATTAAAGATATAATTTTCAATGAAGACATGGCAAAGATGGAATGATTACTATGGGAGGGGAAAGAAAAATTAGCTAAGGCCTCCTAACTGTCTGCATAAATCTTCTTATAGCTTTTGCCAGTTTTCCATTTGGTTGTTAGAATTTCTTAGTTGCTGTGCTTTGGGTGATTACCTTACCAACTACAATTTTTTTGTGTTCTAAAAATGTCTTGATTTTTTTATTGTTGTGGCTGTCGTTCCCACCCTTTACCCAAATACTGTATGCGGGTTACACTGGTGGTAGTTAAATTCACCATTTTATCCACAGACCTCAGACTTGTGAGATAAAAATGAGATGAACATTCGGAAAGGAAGCGCATCACCTAGTAAACTCAGTGACAGCCACGCAGCTTTTGCTGATCGCACTGTATCTGGATGCAGCCTCTGGGTGGGGCTGTGGGATGATAGGCATTCTGTTCTTCTGTTTGATATCTGGTTGTGCTACATGAGAATATCTTTGGTTCTAAGGGATGTAGTGTAAATGGACACGGCGGGCCCAAAGGTATAAAAAAGTGGGCATATTGGTCGGTTGTTTGACCCAAATTGTCTCAGAGAGTCAGCTCTTATAGCCACTACTGGGTGATCAGCAGATTTTGCCTTGACGTCTGTGGTCATAGATCACTGGAAGAGGTATAGACAGGTGAACCAAACTGAAACGATTAGAATGTCTCTTCTACTCATTTGTAATCTGGATGCAGAGTTTGAGTAACATTAGTAGTAGATCCTTAGCATAAAATTTCAAGAAAAACTTCTACAGTAGCTCTTTGCATTGCCACGGTTCCTCCTTTTCTTGGAAACTTTCTGTTCAGCTTTTCCTAGAATTTTAGGAGTCTGTGCCCTTTCCAATCAGTGTCCCCTATCCCTATGCTAATTTGAGCAAGTTACTATTAGTTATTACTATTATCTGTTAGCATTATTAAACACTATTACTAATATAAATAATTACATTACTATTACTCAAATTGCAATTACAATCTGACTTGGAATCTTGTGATATGCAAAAGACAGACACTCATGGAAAATGTGCCTGACTAGCCATCAGCTAACCTCGAAAACATCAATAGTCATAATTACTCCAAATCGAATTCCTGTATTTTTCACTTAACTACATAATAAACCTTATCTTTTCTTTTTCTTTTTTTTCAGAAGGTGAGAAAGTAGGATTTATTAAGAAGACAGAAAAGCTCCCACAGTGGGAAAGCACCTGAAAGAGGTTGCCCATCTTTTCGTATATAGGACTTTACTTGCTAATTTTGTTTTGTTGGCATCTTTGCTAAAGCAAACTAAAAGTTAAAATCAATGTTTTCATAAAATTAACAAATAGTAAAGTTACTATTACTTGACATAAACTAAGAATGTTTATTGTGGTAAACAAAAAGTGACATAAGAGATTCTAGGGGTCTTTTTGTGATTTTTCACCCAAGTCATAAGAGTAGTATACACAGTCTATGCCTCTGACCTGAAGAAAAGACTAGTGTAAATTATCCTAGACTCATGAGAATCTATTAGTTCTTTTAAAATTTGCAGAAATTAAAACATATCTTCCATATTCTTTAATATCATCTAAAACATACAGAAAATGTCTCCTCACTGATATGCCCTTAACTTTTAGCACAGAGCCAAACCTTGGACAGGGGCTCAGACTAGTTCTTACAATAAGTACATTACTTAAATAATAAACTAATGAGATAGGCAAAATAACCCAACAAAAAGACATCAGGACTTAAGTCTGATGCTGTTGGTAAGGTTAAATGAGTTTTCCCAAGTGTGAAATGGATACAATGATATTAGTCACTTCTAAATTTTCCCAAATCTCATTTCTAGCCACACAAAGCACAGGACTCAAGAAAAAGGGAAGAAAACTAGATTCAAGTTACTGTAAGTTTCTATAGTCTTAAAATAAATGCACCAATGTCTAGCAATACTTATTCCATCTACTGTTACAATTTTTAAAAGATGTCTCAGGTTGCTGAAACTCTTTTCAGATTTAAAATCATGAAGAAAAAAACTAGGAGAAATAATAACTCATAGACCCATCGAATCCCTTAAGTCTGAGTTTATTTCATTTCATAACTCAGCCTACAATGACACACAGGTATTACAGAGTGAAAGAGTATGGGGAACTGGATGGCTTCCATGCAGAGGGGCTCAGGTATCTTTCTGGGTGAATAAGCCTCCTTGATCTCCTTCCCACTCACTCCTTGTACAGGGAGCAGGAGCACTAAGAGCACTTTCTCAACAGTGGCCTGTCATAGTCTGCCCATCCCTAGAGAGAGCTCTGGGAGGCATGGGCCTAAATTGGATACCATTAAGGAGGAAGTAGAGGAAAATGGAATGGGAGATGTTAACTTCCAGTTACCACATAAGTTGCAGAGAAATTAAATGTTTCCCTTGTGTGACTAATCGTTTTTTGCATTGTCCCTGTATGAAAAGAGCACAGAGTGGTTTGGATTTGTAATTTGAGTTGGGTCACTGCTTCACTGACCTTCCTTTTCTCATGCATAAAATCATGATAGTACTAATGATGGTAATTATGACTGACAACAATGATAATCATTTCTATCTTCCAATATTTTTGAAGGTATTAAATAACAGAAAGTAATTATTTTATAACATTTAAAGCTGTGTGTAGATGTCAGTTACTATTTTTCAACTCCATAAAACCTTCCAACACTAAGCCTAGATGCTTAGCTGGGGTTTGGAGATTCTGAGTGTGAGGGAGATATTTAAATGATAAATAATAGTCCCACTGGCAGCACACTTAATTTGGAACAAAGTCCTTATTTTAATGAACAATATTTTGGAAAGATTAACTAGTAAGATGCTGAGCTGGAATGCGGAACGCAGGTCACTCACAGAGTAAGTGATATGGGGAGAGACTGAAGAGAGACACAGTCAGGAGAAACAATGGATATAGGATTGATGGGCCAAATGACATGGCCAAATATCTATTCTAATGTGCGTGCACACACACACACACACACACACACACCACACACACACACACACCCCACAATCTGATGAGTAAAATGAAAGAAGAGATAGTCAGTGACCTAGAAGAGAATAATCACATGGGAAAATTTCCATTCTGCATGAGATGTCTAGAGGAAAAAGTAAGGGAGACGCACAACCTTTGCTATGGTGCTATGTGGAAAACACCAACAAAAGTAGTTAATACAGCCATTCTTTATTATATTTTGCCATAAATCTTGTTCTGCAGCTGCTGCTGACATGACTTTTCCACTAATCCCTTCCTGCCTGTGCAGCAGAGCTTGAGTAGCCCTATTTGAGCCGTCTCTGATAAATACCATAATCCTCACCACCTGCTTATGAGTCCTCAGCATAACAGATGACTGACGCCTTAGGATTCAAAGGGAATGCTGCTGTTGCTGCTGTTGTCTCTCTTTTTTATGAGTCAGCCTTCTGATAATAAAAAAATCATTGTTTCATCATTTAATGGGGCTATATAAACAGGAGAGGGGTAGCAGAGATTAAGATAGGACATTAACTTCCATTTCCTGGAGGATAACTTTTCAATATTTCTAAACCTATGCCTTTGGTCTTCTGACATTTCTGTAAATTCAGGAAAGATGAATGAAGTGTATGTTTAAAAAGCCATCTTTAACAGTTTATGCGTGGACATGGACTTCAAATTCCAGAGACTGAGTTCATTTGCTGCTACATTAAGAATCCAGGTGGAGAATAAGTCACTGAGATTAAATCACCTTCTGCAATAATGCTTACCTGAGAGTACCCTGACTAAAAGTTTTTTGAATGCTAAAGATATATTAATAGTATCCACCAGGCTGGGTGTGGTGGCTCAAGCCTATAATCCCAGATCTTTGGAAGGCCGAAGCGAGAGGACTGCCTGAGTTCAGGGGTTCAAGACCAGCCTGAGCAACATGGCAAGACCTCATCTCCACAATAAATCAAAAAGATCAGCTGAGTGTAGTAGCACACGCCTATAGTTCCAGCTACTTGGAAGTCTGAGGCGGAAGGATCGCCTGAACCCAGCAGGTCGAGGCTGTGGTGGCCACTGCAGTTCAGCCTGGGTGACAGAGTGAGACTCCGACTCAAAAAATAAATTTAAAAAATAGTAACCACCAGAGATCCCCACCTGTCTTGAACAACTGTACTTTGCTTCCTCAAAGCCTAAATGATCCATTTGGCTCTATTTCATTTTCTTCAACTTATTTTGCTCTTCTAGGTGATAAAACGGGAAGAAGAAGAAAAAAAAAAACACCCAGAAACTTATATCTGCCAAAAGCCAAGTCACTGCCACATGGTTTCATGACCCATCAGTCACTTTCTGATTACCCTGTCTTTATGTAGGAATGAGCCACTAAGTAATACCATCAGAGTGTACAACATTGCACATCAGCACATGTTGGAGCTTCTACCAAAAGATGCCAGTAAATCTAAGAGATTTCTAAGAAGAGCTACAAAAGGTGATTTAAGATTATTGAAAGTTGATTTATGAAAGAAGATAAAAAGACCTTTTGCTTAAGCCAACTATGAAAATGTGGTAAAGAAGGCACATAACCTCTGAAGTTAAGATACGTTCCTAATCAGAGGACTGGAAGCCATATTAGAGGCAACTGGAAAATTTGAGCTTAGTAAAAAGGAGAGACTTACTAACTATAAGATACATTCTCTGTTAGATGCCAAGAACACTTCAAGAGATGATGTTGCCCAGGATAGAGATGAGCTACCTCCACAGTGAAAACTAGGATGAAAGACAAGAATTCTTCAGGAAATGGTGGTTTATGTTTATGGAAGCTGGATGGTACTGAGACTCACTTATCTGGAAAATAGGGATAATATCATCTGAATTGCATGATGAGAGGTAATGCAATAGCATAAGGCTTGGCACACACTAAGCACTGAATTCATGACAGCTATTAGTGCTCTACTCTCAACGGTATCATTCTCCCTGTTGTGCTCATAAGAAAGCTACAGTCCAATGTGCCTGCCAGTCAAATATTAAGATTCTTCATTCTTCCTACTGTGCTCCCATTTAGGAACCACACATGTATTACATATTAGCAAAGAACTGGCTTAAGACCTAAGCAACTTGACGTGAGGGAGCTATCACAACTTCATTTTTACATTCTCTTTTCTCAATTACATAACATGGTAAGTGTATCTTTTTATGGCTTTTGACTCGAAAACCAAGTATGGGACTTGAGAAACAGAAGTCTCTCTATTTTGCTTCTAAGCACTTATACCAGACAAATCCTGAAAGCACTTTCAGCTTTTTGGAAGATATTCACAGATTTGTGGATGAAAAGACCATGAAAACAACAAATAATGAGAAGAAAAAAAAAAAAAGCTCAAAATGCTTTCTAATTACAACTTTGTTTTAATCAACTTCTATAACAAAATAAACCATGACAATAATAATGCCAGGTAATGATTTGAGTTTTATGAGCTAGGGAGCTGTCTTTGGTATTTTCAGTCATTTCTCACTTAATCCTTACAACAGCCTCATGTGGCTTAGGTTTTAGTAAAATTCTCCAGGAGTCAATAGCTAGTAAGCACATAAGTAGCTAGTAACTACAAGTTGAACTCAAGCATCAGATCACAAAGCCATGTTTTTTTAGCCATGATGCAATACTGGGTCCCAAAACATATGAATGATTTCTGCATCTATATCCAGTATATATGCACTTCCTTCAACCTACAGTACTGTATTCCTGGTCGGAAACTTCTCTATCAATTGCTTCAATTTCTTTCTGTAAATCCTCCTAAATACCACCTCTTCATTCTACTTTTCCCTGTTCAATCTATTCTCAACTAGAGCAATTAGGTTAAAACCTTCCATCTACTTCCCTATTTAAACCCTTCCATCTACCTCAGAATAAAAGCTACACTCCCTATGATGGCCTGCAAGGCCTTACATTGCCTGCCACATAGCCTGTGATAGCCCACAAGACCTTACACGACCTGCCTGTCACTACCTCTTCCATCATGACCTTTCTGGCCTCATCCCTTTTTATCCTCTCCTTCACTCAGTCTGTTTCCAGCTGCTGTAACTTCATCTTCCTGCTCTTTCTTGAATACAGCAGTGTCATCCCAGCTTCAGAAATGTCTTATTTGCTGTTCCTATGCCTGGACCATTCTTCATAAAATGTACAAGTGGCCCACTCCTTCACCTCCCAAGATTTTCCAATTCTTATCTCTCTATTTAAAACTGCAAACCGTCCCTTCTCCCAAACTTTTTGCCACTCTTCCTTAATTTTCTCCATAACACTGATGACCATATAATGTACTTCGGATTTTGCTAATGTATATATTTTCCGTGTTTTTTTCTCAGGAACATAAGTTCTATGGGGGCAGGCATATTCATTTCTTTTATTCTCTTTACATCTCCAGCACCTCAAACAATGAAACATGGTAACTATTTGTTGTAAGAATGCATGATATGTAGTCTTAATAGTCTAAGAAAATGTTTCAATTAAATAGAGAATCTTAACTTACTAGGAAATCCTTTCCATTAAGTATTTTTCCAAGTAGGTATTAAACAGCTCCACTTTATGATTGCACTTGGATAATATTTCTACATATTACCCAAATCATATTCCTGTTTGATAATTTTTCCCCTTAAGCAGTTTGTTCTCATTAAGAATAGGCCATGAGGGTGAGGTATATAATCTTAATAGAGGAGAAAAACAGATATAGACTACTAAAAAAAACATCATTCAGAAGTGACTTTCAAAAAATAGTTTGTTTTTGTTTAAGGTCATCGACTATATAGAAGATTTAAAGCCCAAGACATTTTGACTGGTCATAATTACATACAGGACGTAGAAAAGTGTTTTGTTTTGTTTTTTTTAAAGACTCCATATATCAGTGGTTGGTAGAATCAGAAAGTACAACAAACACTGAGCAGAGAAAGATGCAGGATCAGTTTGCCAGACCAAAAAAACCCAGCATTTGACCTGGGAAGAATTCTAAGAATTCAAGAAGCAACATGATTAGATATAAGTATGTTCCCTGACACAGCCAGCCAGTACTGCGTTCTTGGAGTAAAAACCTTCAGTAATAGAAGCCTCACAGACAGATTTAATGATCTGTAGATGAGAAAGACTCATGACCTGCTTTCTTTCTGGAACATGGGAGAAAGAAGTCTTTCAGAGTGTCTCACACTCTGAAACATGGAGCAGCCTCATAGTGCTAACAAGATACGAAATTCTCCCCTGGCCTGGTAGAGGGCACAAATGTTACTCAAGGGTACTGACTGGTCATTAAGGTAAAGTGACTATGAAGGAGAAAAAATG
Organism: Tarsius wallacei; assembly: GCA_963574415.1. Taxonomy (NCBI): domain Eukaryota; kingdom Metazoa; phylum Chordata; class Mammalia; order Primates; family Tarsiidae; genus Tarsius; species Tarsius wallacei. Next base: position 34,440 of record CAUYQG010176845.1, read on the forward strand.
AAAGAGTTGGGGTAAATAGTCCAAACTAGAGATTAAATGGCAGTCACAGTCAGTCTTGGGGGGAAATTATATCTAGATAGATAGACAGACAGATAGACAGATAGATAGATAGATAGATAGATAGATAGATAGATAGATAGATAGATAGACTCTATCTGTATAGATATATATGTATATATCTTACCAACGAGCAATATGATGGGGGCTTAGTCTACCAGCAGGTGATCACAGTGCATAATACAGACAAGGAAACAGTAAACAATTTATCTCATCTGCAATTATATCAGAGATATAGTCAATATGAAAGATCAGGGGTCAACATTCTTTAGTGGAAGCCTGTAACAACCAGAGGTTACACATTGGTCTGACACAACTTCCCCACGTCATCAAGCAAAAGAGAAAAAAGCAAAGGAGAAAGAGAAGAGGCAAAGAAAAAACTCTGAAAGAATAAGTATCTGCTCTAGAAAGTAGGATTTAGCCAAAAAACAAAGAATTTTAACTGGAAGTGAGTAAGATAAATTCAAGTGGCTTATAAGTATTCCTTCCTTAAGCAGAAATGGGTGCTGGTGAGCACGCAGTGAGTAAGATAAATTCAAGTGGCTTATAAGTATTCCTTCCTTAAGCAGAAATGGGTGCTGGTGAGCAAGTTATGGAGAAATAAAGTTACATTTCTACCCATCTCAGTCGCAGTGTATAAATTTTAAATATACTCTATGTGTAAGGGCCAGTGATTTATCAGTGCTGAGTTTTACAGTAATATAAAAATATAAGTTACCAGTGGCTAAGTATAGGGCAGAAATCACAAGGAATATAAAAAAAAAGTTACCTCTCATCCAAGGAGAGGCATAGTCAAAGTGATTCAGCTAAAATATGATAAGGTCAAATATGAAAAATACTATGTGCCCTGCTTCCAATAAACCTATAATAAACCCCAACATAGTTATTTCCAAATGGTGTGTGGAATTCAATTTGCATAAAAAACCAAGAATAAAGACACACTTTACAACTTACCCAGACATTTTCCTCTTGTATTTATGAGACCCTCACTGCCTATTCCCTATTTCCATACAACTGGAAACAACCATATCCATTATAACATATACAGTTCTAAGTTGGCACAGTTACACATGATTTGCTAATAGATGAATTACATTTTATCCAGTGTTTGCAGCCACCTTAAATGCAGATAATATATGGCTAGATTATTGTTGCAAGAAACAGGAGACAAAGTTATGTTTCACTTACATTTAAGGAATGCAGAATAAGCTATTGAAAGGTTTGTGCTCTGCTTTAGTAAGTGTTCAAAGGTAGAAGGGAATGGCTATGAGGTAAGCCAGATGACTAGGCTTAAAATAATGTTTTGCCACATACTGCTGATATGACTTTAAACTTCTTTACACTTTCATTTTCTCACTTTTAAGTAAAGTACTAAACTATAGAGAACACAGAGATCATGTAGCTTTAGTGAATCAGCTTAACATATCATATGCACTCAGTAAAAGTTTGCTAAAACTATCAATATTTTTATAGGCCAAATTTCTAAGTAACTAATCACAAACTCACTATTTTTTAAAAACAAGATCTCACTCTGTTGTTCAGGTTGGGATGCAGTGGCACAATCATAGATTACTGTAGCTTCAAACTCCTGGTCTCCCACCTCGGACTCCCAAAGTCTTAAGATTATAGGCTTGAGCAACTATGCTTGGCCTATAAACTCACTGTGAACCAAAGATTCTCTCCATAAACATTCCCCCCCCCCAATTCTCATTTAGATTGTCCATCTCATTTTTCCCACTCAGTATTTGGACATAGCCTTCAATGAAGAAACTGAATAAAACCCTATGATCTTAGGGAATGGATGCTAGGAGCCTAGCCTAATTTGTGATTTATTTTAAACAAGTAAACCAGAAATGGAGAACTCAAAAACCAAATTTTTGGGATCATAAATCTTTGGTATGCTTCCCCTGTTGCATGCCTTTAAGCATATCATTTATCTATTTGGACTTCAACTTCCTTATTTACAACGTAAAGGCAAAAACCTGCCTGGATCACTTCCATTTCCCCTCTAGATCCTTTCCTACTTTCCTTCCCCACACTCTGTATCATAGGATGCTGGTATTGTGGCTCTAACAGCTGGGCCCCTTAAGCTTCTGTTTGGGCCTATAGAAAAAAGTGGTTGGAGTTCCCATGCTGGAAAGAGAGATAGATCAAAGTTTTTATATCCATCCCCCCTTCCCCTCAACACACATACCCCAGCCAGGGCCCTTCTACCAGACCACAGATCAGCAATAACCACATTCCTCTACCTGTGCCCACAACTCTCCTCATTTCTGCCTGCCATAATATTATGGCTCCCTCTTGATTCTGGTCATCAAATGTTCTGCCCCTTTAGGACTAAAGGTAATAGCTGCACACTCTGGCTAGTGCCTGGGTGTTGGTTTCCTTCAATTCTGCATTTTTATAATAGTCCCTTTATTCAATTCTCCTTAATTTCCATTTGAGTATGCCACCTCTTTGCTGCTAAATGACTCATTCAAAAGTTTATATCACTAAGACATAAAAATATGAGATAATATAAGTTAAAATAACCCATTTTGTGCCAGTTACACAGTAGGGTAATCAGTGAATATCTGTTAAATTCTACATATGAAGCAGCATTTTCTGCAAATGCTACTGTAATAGGATTTTTCCCTATGCAGGTCATGTTTTAGCTGTATGTAGATGATCATTAGGCAACCTGCTGCAGAGTGGCCAATTTTTGTAATACCTGATTGTTGCTGTTCTTGTTGTTATTGCTTTCTTTCAGGCACAATATTCAGGTTGTTCTTTACATTATGTTAGGCAACTATTAGTAGGTGGTTATGAAGTTTCTCATTACACCTCTCTTTGCCAACTTATGTGTACTTAGCTGTTTTCATCTTTCCTCACAAGTGAATCCACCTAAGCCCCTTAATCCGACAGCTCTTCTCTGAACATATCATATGTCACTCAGTAGATATTGAAGGCCCCAGAAACAATCATTGTTTTTCGGAAGTAGCTTGCCATAGTAAAGAACAAATCAGTTTTCCTAATGCAGCCTAGTGAGCAGCTGCCCTCGTGGTCTAGATCAATATTCGCATGTTTCGTTTTGCTTCCCTCTCCCACCAATAGGTGTTCGGTCTATCCCCATCTGTTACAAAAATGAAATTAGAAAAACATATGTATGTGCATGTGTGTCATATGACAGGAAGGTATGTCAAATTAAGAAATTGATTATATTATGCCTGGGCTCAGCCAACACTGTGTTCTTGGAAATGACACTATTTTAAAAAGAAAGAAGAGAACTTAATTAATGCTTTTGTGGCATAACCTTCAACAATTCTGAAATGACTTATTTCTGGGATTGAAATCAGTTCCTTGGAGATATAGCTCTAAAGCCCCAAACTAACAATAATTAGGCTTAAGTTTGATCATCTTTATACATGCTCAATTTCTCCCATGTGACCCTCACACACTACCCTTGAAAAACATGTGTTAATACTCCTGTTTTAAACATAAGAAAACAAGCCGGGCTCGGTGGCTCAGCCTGTAATCCCATGCCTTGGGAGGCTGAGGTGAGTGGATTGCTTGAGCCCGCGGGTTCGAGACCCGCTTGGGCAACTTGGTGAGACCTCATCTCTACAATAAATCAAAAAAAAAACAAAAAAAACCGAGCCAGGTGTGGTAGTGTGCGTCTGTAGTTCCAGCTACTTGGAAGACTGAGGCGGAAGGATCGCCGGAACCCAGCAGGTCGAGGCTGCGGTGGTCGGGAGCGGCCACTGCACTCCAGTCTGGGTGACAGAGTGAGACTCCAACTCAAAAAATAAAATAAAATAAATATAAGAAAACAGAAACTCAGAGGTGTCAGGTGTTAGACACAAGGCTCCTAAGTAAATAGCAAAGACAGGAAAAGAAATCAGATCTTTTTACCCCAAATTTAATTCTTCATTCAATAACTCTTCAAAAACAAACAATGTATATGGTACTGAATAAAACCCAGCATAAACTTCTACATAAACATAAATAAAATACAATGTTCAGCCCATTAAGGAAGTTTTAGTTGCCTTGAAAAAAATCAATTGTAGAGGCATATATAGTGATAAAGGTATTGACAAAGTTCTACAGAGCTCAGAAGGAAAACTTCAGAGATTAGTAAGAGTTGAGTTCATTTTGAACAGCAGATAAAAGTTCCTCATGGCAGCTTAATACAGGCTGTTTTCTTTCTCTAGTAACTGCATGCTACCCTAAGATATCTCTATTTTAACACAAATACAATTCCCATGTACTCTTGATTGAGAAGTTTTTTGAGAGAGGGATCACTAGAAAATACAAGACATCTGAATACCCATCTCCTAATATATGCCCCTTATCATAAGCATTTCCAAACACTGATCTAATCAACAGCTAAACCTTTTCCCCCCAAAGGAATGGTCTGTGTGCTATGCAGTATGGTAGCCTCTAGTCATGTGTGGCTATTTAAATGTAAATTAAGTAAAAATAAGAATTAAATTAAAAATGCATGTTCTCAATCACACTAATCACAGTCAAACTGTTAATAGTCACATGTGGCTGGTGACTTCGATATTGAACACATCAGAAACAGTACATTTCTATCACTGCAGGAAGTTCTATTAAACAGCACTGGTAGATATTTTAAATGTGATTTCCTTAAAATTGATAAACCAAAGCATGATAGGTTCATATAATAAAACCATAAACAATACAACTAAAACATTATAGCTAGCTGTAAGTGATCTAGATTCATTCCTTCATTTGCTTTGTATGAATTTAACAGATATTATTAAGTGCCTACTATGTGTCTGGCATTATACTGGAGTAGGAGATAAATGAGCAAAACAGACATGATTTCTAATTTCCTTGATCCTAAAACCTAGAAAGAACACAGACAATATAATATGCAAATTCAGCAGAATGTGTTAATTATTTACTCTTACATCAAATTTTGTTGCAATCACAATGACAATTGGCAATTCTCTTACACATGCACATGCAAAAAGGAGCAGACACTTCTGTCCCCTGAGAAGTTACAATATTTTTGAGTGGCATAAACAACCATGCAAACTAAAGGAAAGTTTTTTTTCCCCAGAAATTTCTGTAGGTTATTTAGATGTGGGTTTAGTAGCCCCCCAAAAAAGTTTTTTTTAACCTCACATACCTGTATGTTCAAATGTGAGTTTTTCAAACATGGGCAAATTGTGTGACTTGTAAGAATAAGAAAGTAAATACTCTCTTAGGCAGCCTTTATGATAGAGTCAAAGTTATCTTGTGTCTTGGGACACAGGAAAAAACAGCAGTGAGTGAAAATCTCAGACAAAGAACTTGAAAATAAGCCTTTGCTTGGGAAGATTTAAAAGTTATCCTAGTTGGCGGGAGAACAGTTCTTATCTTTAGTTATTCAAGCTGAACATTTCTTGGAGGAGAGAGCACCAGTTCTAACCCAGGACTTTGGTGGTTAGTGAGCTGGATCTTGATTACTCTCTCCTGACATTATTTTAAGATCTAACTCCTACAGAAGATTCAGGAAAAAGAACAAGTTAATACCCACATAAGAGCAAAAGTTTACTTGCCAAGATTCTTAATGCTACTTCAAAGTTCTCTCATTTTAAAGCAAATAATAATTCCTTCTGCTGAGAAGTAATGGACATATATTCTTGTATTTATTTATTTATTTTTAATTTTTGAGTCGGTGTCTCACTGTCACTTGGCTAGAGGGCAGTGGCATGATAATGGCTCACAGCAGCCTTAAACTCCTGAACTCAGGCAATCCTCCCATCCCAACCTCCCAAGTAGCTGAGACTACAGGCATGCAAAACCATGCTGGCACATATTTTTATTTTTTGTAATGGGGTCTCCACTATGTAGCCTAGACTGGTCTCAAACTCCTGGGCTCAAGCAGTCGTCCTGCTTTGGCCTCCCAAAGTGCTGGGAAGACAGGTATGAGCCACTGCACCCGACCCACACATGGATTCTTGAATGAAAAGCAATAACTTCAAATTTAAGAATGTTAATTAAAATGTTTCCAGAAACAAATCTTCCATGAGGTAAATGTACATGTGTACATGTGTGTGAGTTCATGTTTGGAAAGAGTTGACTCAAAAGTCCTTAAAATAAAAATAATTGAGCTGGACTCAGTGGCTCAGCCTGTAATCCCGTGCTTTGGGAGGCTGAGGTGAATGGATTGCCTGAGCCCGCGGGTTCGAGACCCACCTGGGCAACTTGGCGAGACCTCATCTCTACAATAAATTAAAAAACTAGCTGGGCGTGGTAGCACACGCCTGTAGTTCCAGCTACTTGGAAGGCTGAGGCAGAAGGATCGCCGGAGCCCAGCAGGTCGAGGCTGTGGTGGCCGGGAGCGGCCACTGCACTCCAGTCTGGGCGACGGAGTGAGACTCTAACTCAAAAAATAAATAAATAAAAATAAATTAAAAAAATAAAAATAAAATAAAATAAAAATAATTGGAATGTCTTTAAGTATGACATTTTCCAGTTAGCTACAAGTTCCATTGTGTCTTATCAACTCTTGGTTGACCCAGTTTGTACATACTTGGAGTCAACCTTTAGTCTTTTGCGTTTGAAATCTCTGACATATAATGACTCTTATCTTGACCTATTACCTTTGTTTGGTGCTACAGAACATTTAGTGTGTGTTGTAATTATGGACTGGATAAAACAGAAAAAGGTGCTTTCTAGACCTTAAAGAACTATATCTATCTTAGTCACCATTTCCCCCTAGTGACTAGCATAATGAAACGTGTAATATGTATTTGTTACACCAATATGTGAAGAATGAATAAATGCATGCTTACTAATAGTTATTGCATTTTAGGCACTTGGCATTATTAAGCCTTCATTATTTTATTTTATTCTTCATTCAGACATTATGGAAATGGTCCTGATATGAAAGGGTTTAAAATACAGAAATGAAAACTTGTGGTCCTTCTCATGCAAACCAAGATGCATACATTACCATCTTGGAGCTAGACTTGAAAGAAACCTCTGAATATAAAAAAGTCAAGGAAAATGGTAAGGCACTGGACATCTGGGCCTGGATAGAAGAAACAAGCAGGTTTTACCACGTGAAGACTGGTACCCAGCAGCAACATGGTATCGCATCGTCAGTGGTTGACATTTTAATGGTATCATGTCTTTGAGTTACACATAAAAAGGGAATCTAACTGGAATCTGTTAAAGGTGCTCGATTTTTGCTTTGTATAGCTCAGTGGGCATTTCATTAGGGTTTTACCTAAGCACTACAAAGAAATAAGAGAGAATGGAAAAGGCTTGCAAACTCAGAGGAATCTGAGAATCCATCTATTAGATGCAAAGTTATGAAATATGGTTCTTCAGCTTAACTCAACTTTTTCTATTCTGACAACTGATTAGGCTAAAAATGCACTCACAATTAGAGGGGCAAGTATTTTAAAGTGTGTGTGTGTGTGTGTGTGTGTGTGTGTGTGTATGTACTATAATGTAAAATCTTTACATTTTGTAAACCAAAAAACATCCTATAACCACTGCCAAAATATTTTATTAGCATTATGCTTACTTTTCTGAGGAGTAACAAAAAGTTCTGTAATATTGCCTCCAAATGTTTGGTATCAATTTTTGCTCTTCAGTGAAAGAGCACTAAAATAATACAGAAGCATTTTCTGCCTATATTATTCTTTCTGTCCCCATACCTCTCTCTTTCACATTTCTACATAGGCAGTTGTCCACAGTAAAAATGAGCTTAGGAGAATAATACCAGAAAGTATTGTGTAATTTTTATAATTCTTTTTTTTTTTTTTTTTTATTGTGATATTGAGGGGTACATTTAAGGGTTAGGTACACAAATATGTCTCATTCAGGCACCCTTGTTTGTAAGAAGTGTCCCCCCATCCCCAGACAGGTATTTACTGCCATTAATTGC
>CAUYQG010176848.1:0-41917 GCA_963574415.1 Tarsius wallacei
TGAATAGATGGGACTATAGGCGTGTGCCATCATGCCCAGCACAGTTTTACAATTTTTGCTACACATTGTTGTGCCCGTTGAATTATTTCCTGAAAATACATTTCTAGGCATGGATTTACTGGATTAAAAAAAAAAAACCAAACCAGGGGAGGGGTTACCTTTGTGAATCTTGCTTTGTATTAAGATTCTGTGGGCTGGTGCAGTGGCTCAAGCCTGTAATCCCAGCATTTTGGGAGGCTGAGATGAGTGGCTTGCCTGAGCCCACAGGTTTGAGAACAGCCTGGGCAACTTGGCGAGATCTCATCTGTACAATAAATAAAAAAATTAGCCAGGCCTGGCAGCACGCGCCTGTAATTCCGGCTACTTGGAAGGCTGAAGTGGAAGGATCACCTGAGCCCAGAAGGTCGACACTGGAGTGGCTGTGAGTGTGCCACTGTACTCCAGCCTGGGCAACGGACTGAGACGCCAACTCAAAAAAAAGATTTTGTTTTTCTAAAGGATTATACCAGTTTATATCATCAACAGTGAGTATGGATTATAATTTGTACCATAATCTTATGAATATTAGGAACTTGCTTTTAAATTTAGAAATACAGTATGTAGCTTGACCCATCAGGGCATCAATTGTCTTTGTATAAAGTGAGAATAGCATGACTATTGGAATTGTACAGGAAAATGAGGTAAAAAAAATAATCTGTTTTCAGAGCCATATTTTAGCTTCTGTGGTCCCTGGGTACTTTTGTTTTTGTTTCTTTACTCCAGGCAAAAACATTAAAAATTGTATTTGATGACTACCTTGGTATCAAGACGAATACGTTAAAATGATATATGAAAATATTTTCTTCTACCTAAAAGTTTATTTATTTATTTTTTTAGGTCTGACGATTGCAAAAGACAGAAAAACATTTTTGTGGGCACCTAAAAAGTATCGTGGGACCTAGAGACACTTTTTCAATGGATACGTCAACTGTATCTATTCATTGTGCCTTTTTTAAGGTTACAAGAAACTTCAGAGTTTTTTTACTTAAAATGGAAAACAGAACTTAAACTATGTGAGGGGTTATTACAGGAAATATAATTGTTAAAGTTCCTCTCGCAATTTAGTGAAAAATTAGGGAACTGTTTTTTGTTTTTTGTTTTGCTAGAGATATTAATTCAGTCACTGACCTAGATATCTGTTTAGGAAACGTGGAATTAAAATAAATGGTAACGTGCCTTTAAATGAAAGAAGAATTAATTTTGCTCACTCATTTTTTTCCTTTCTCTGCATCAAACGCCAAACAGGTATCCTGACGTGCAGGTTCGAGTACAGGCAGAACTGGATCAGGTTGTGGGGAGGAACCGTCTACCCTGCATGGGCGACCAGCCCAACCTGCCCTACGTCATGGCCTTTCTTTATGAAGCCATGCGCTTCTCCAGCTTTGTGCCTGTCACTATCCCACACGCCACCACCGCCAACACCTCTGTCTTGGGCTACCACATCCCCAAGGACACGGTGATTTTTGTGAACCAGTGGTCTGTGAATCATGACCCAGTGAAGTGGCCTAACCCAGAGGACTTCGATCCCGCCCGCTTCTTGGACAAGGACGGCTTCATCAACAAGGACCTGACCAGCAGTGTGATGATCTTTTCAGTGGGCAAGCGGCGGTGCATCGGCGAAGAGCTCTCCAAGATGCAGCTGTTTCTCTTCATCTCCATCCTGGCCCACCAGTGCAACTTCAAGGCCAACCCACATGAGCCCTTGAAGGTGAATTTCAGCTACGGCCTGACCATTAAACCCCAGGCATTTAAAATCAGCGTTACTCTCAGAGAGTCCATGGAGCTTCTCGATTGTGCTGTCCAGAAGCTGCAAGCTGAGGAGGCTTGCCAGTGAGAAGCCAGAGGCAAGCGGGGGTTGTCGAAGGCCTCGAGTCTTAGGGGACGAGGAGGACGATGTCGTTTTCTCTCTCTCTCCTCTTCTGTGCTGCTTCTCCGCTAGTCTCCGAGGTGAGCATCGACCGACTGGCCCACAGGTGGGGGCTGTCCAGGACCCCTGGAAGCTTTTTTGAGTCAAAGGCTTAAAGGTCCCAAGGGATTTTTATAGATATGGTAGAGCTGGGTATTTCCAGAAGTCGGGTTCTTTGGAGTTAAAACACACATGTAGACACACACACACAACACAAAACTATCTGATGAAGAGAGACTTCGGTAACCATGCCTTTCTGGGTGGGATTCAACATTGGCCATCTGTGTGCAGAAATCTCTGTAGAACACTGTGTTAAGCAAAGTTTTAGGATCTATTGAAGACACAAAGGCAAAGAATTTCAGGGTGAGGTTTGTGATTGAGGGTGATCAGGGAGTCGGTGAAGACCAGAAATTCCCTTCTCACCTTTTCAGTAAAATCGCTTAGACAGACTCTAGTATTTATGGGTGGATTTCTCTGTGTGCTGATCGAGATACTTACTGACTTTTTAGGACAAATCATAAAATGTCAGTTGCTCAAAATGAAAATATAGTTGAATTCGTGATTATAGTGAGTTTAGTGATTTATCGTGAATTTTAAAGTGTTCATTTTTAAGCTGTAAAATTCCAAGCTGAAGTTGTGCCTCTCTTGGCTGCCAAAGCACATCATTTCAATTATGAGCAAATAACAAAAACCCAAAAGATTGCCAGCCCAACCAAGCTTTAAATTATGTGATTGTAATGTACTGATTTCACCAACTAGTATGCAATATTTATTTACACATATTAAATAATTGTCCCTAAGCAGTATATTAGTATTATCTTGTCCAAGAAAAGGTTGAATAATATGCCTTATATAATATCACAGTTCAACTGAGCGTTGCAAAACTATATTAAACGAGCCTGATTAAATCTACTGCCTATTTTGACATCATGAAAACCAAGCAGAGTCTCTTTTCTCATCCAGTACTTGGATGAGAACTGATAGATCTCAAAATTAGGTCCTAGGACATGTTCTTATTTTATACCTTTTTTATTAAAATTATGTTCATGACACAGAATCTTTTTTGAAATTAATCTAATTAATGTGTTAAAATTCCAAACTGTTGGCATGCTTAAATTTTAACTTAATTTTAAAACCATTCTGGTTATTGTGTTCCAGTTGAAGTTAGTGGAAATCTGACCATTATCCTGGAAGGCAAAGAAATCTAACCTGTGTCTGCCTGATGAGTAATGAATGCCAGGAGTTATCTAGATATTCTCTTTACTAGGCAACGAGAGGGCGGACTCCTGTTAAAACTGACCTACTTTCTCTTTTAAATGATTTTTAAAAGTTACCACCAATGTCTGTGTTTTGGAAGGATGGAAACTAGTCTTGGGAAGCTTTTTTGAGACCCACATTGTAGAACAGTAGAGCTGATCAGATTAGCGTTGTCATTTAAGGTGGCTAACCCTGTGGGCAGTTACTTTGGTAGCTGGGAAAGCTTAAAGCTCAGACAAAATGTATGTTTGGTTTATGTAAATAGCATGAAAACCTTTAGAAAAGTGATGGGAGATTACAAAAGTACAAAGTGAAGTTTCAGGTTTTAATTTTCCTCACAATTAAACTTCTGGAAGAAGGTCCATGCTGCTTATATTTCATTAAGCTTTTTGGGATCTTTGTATCGAAATTAGAGAAAGAGAAGTCTATTATGGTTGTGTGAGTGGGTGGTAAGAGAAACGAGAGAATGCAAAGCAGTAAAGATGGGCAAACATTTTCCCACTGATTTCCAATTAATTAATTTGGAGCACAAAATTTGAAGCTTTAGAAATGTTTAAGACGTTTATGAACGTTTAGAAAAAAGATGTCAGAGTAGCAGAGTTCAATCTCAGACTATTAAAAAAACCATAGCAGATTTATTTTACCGTTTGGAATCTTTTGCTATACAATTTTTTGTAATTTTTATTAGAAATTTTCATATGAAAATTTCATTTGAATATGAAAAAGTGCTTGTGCCAGTATTTCTAAAGGCCTTAAAGTCAACTATAGCAATTGGGCTTGCCAAATACGTTTTTGGCACTGGCCACTCCAAAAGGGCTGAGACAGTGATTTGGGGAAGGCTGACATAGCCTGTTTTTCTAGATTGAGAGATGTGCAGCAGCAAAAATGATCATGTACCAATCTGGGATGCCTCATTAAGTCAACCAGGTCCAGATGTGTTATAGTCTGTTTCTGTGCTTGGAGACTCAGTCCATGTTGCTGCGGCAAAGAGAACGCTGTGCTTATATAGAAGAAAGTAAGGTGCTTGGAGGTTATTGGAAACCTCGTATTTCCACCAGACATAGAATGTATTTGCTGAAGACCATTATTAACGTCAGAACTTTCACTCCAGCTTAAAGTATAGTAAATGCTTCATTTACATATTAAGGCTTTGACATAAGAACATCGCTTTTTTCCAAAACAAAATGACGTCTCAGGTTTGTTGTATGGATTATCTAAAACTTCCATGTCCCAGAACTTAGCCTTTTCCTGTGAAATATTACTGCAGCCTTAATATTTTCATACTAGATCGATATTAGATCAGATAGTTTCACAGCGATATATATTATTTGTACGTTTTAGTCGTAACACAACTGGGTAATAAAAAGGTATTCTTTGGTAGGTGTTTATAACTCAAGGATGACTTTATATTTAAACTTTTCTCATTTTTGTACTTGATCATGTATGTTTATAGTTTGTGAGTAGTAGCCACAGTACATATTTGTAAACACAATAGATTTTGTGAAACAGCATTAACATGTAGCTTTTACTGTTTGATATACCAAAATTAAATAAAAATCTGTATCCGATTACCTATACTGGGGACCATTACCAAAATAATAAAAATCACTTTTATAATATTGTTATGAAGTTTCATTCATAGATGAAAATATAGCCTAATACAGCGGTTTATTTCAGCTGCTACTGTGCATCCTTGAATTAGAATATTGCACTGTAAATATTTTATTTGGCCATTTTACATGTTAGTTTGCTTGGCTTTTTTTTTTCTTTGAGTCAGGGACTCATCCTGCCACCCAGGCTGGCGTGCAGGGGCACGCTCATGGTCACCACAGCCTTGACTACCTTGACTCAGGCAATACTTCCACCTCAGCCTCCCCAGGAGCTGGAACAGGTCCACACTGCCTCGTCCAGCTGATTTTTTTTTTTTTTTGTAGCGATGAGGTCTGTTGCCCAGGCTGGTCTTGAACTCCTGGGCTCAAGCAATCCTCCTATCTTGGCTTCCCAAAGTTCTGGGACTACAAGTGTGAGTCACCATGCCTGCTTTTTTGTTTGTTTTTTCAATAGGCTTTCAGCATCCAGTTTCCTACAAAACTCTTGATCTCTGTATTTTTGAACTTATAAGAACCAACACAGACGTTACATTTCAATGCCAAGCAATCAAGCAAAATCAGAATTAACTTGCAATTCAGAAAGACTGAATAGATAGAGAATTTGAGATGCTAGTGTAATATTTCTGCTTCGTCTAAAAAACACAGTACACATTTGTTCCCCCCACAACAGCACACCAGTCCTTTCTCTGAATATTTCTTTCATTAATTTTTAAGGTACCTGTGCCTTAATTAATAAGTGCAATTAATGTCCAATATTTGGAAATGTTTTTCTGCTGACCTTTTTACTTGGTGAAAAGACTTCTTGGGGTCCATGAATGTCTGGGCCTTCACCGCCCAATACTCAAATGGCAGGGCTGTGCAGGACCAAAGGCCTTTATTTCCTCTAGACTATGGCTCCTATTACTGCAAAAACAGGAAAAGAAATAGTAAAGTAAAAATTGCACATAGAGTCATTGATACTTTGGCTTGGGAATATCGCCTTAGCAGCCCTAAGGTATGGCTATGAAATGGTTAAGTGCTAGCTTTTTTTTTTTTTTTACCAGATGTACTACAATAGGATCTTGGAAATGTCCTACATTAAAAAACAAGTGAAGGAAATATTTTTATGGGAAAGATTCCTTTAAAAAATTATAATTGGGGTCAAATTTCACAAAATTGCGCAGAAGAGTTGGATTCTACCCAATCAATCCAACAGAGTATAAGACTGGAGAGCAGGAAGAGAAATGAACACGACTTTGGACATGAGACAGGCGTGGTGATTGGAAACTCGTAGAGGTTGTTTCTATAACCTCAAAACCCACCCACTTGTCTACACAAGAGCTACAGAAGTTAACAGGCGATTAACTCTCCCTTCTTTTGGCTCAGAGATGCTCACATACTCTCTGCTCTCTGGTTTCAGCCTGTTATAATTTTCAGAAAACAGAAGAGAAGAAAAAAATACATCCAAAACATATTCAAGCAATTCCTTTTAACCTGGCATTTTGGAGGAAAATAATGTAGTTTCAACAGATACAGGTAGGCTATAGGTAACAGCAGATGCTTGTAGCATCTCGATCTGCTCAGCTACATACAGGCTTTGGGAAGATTGCAGTAGTCTTCACAAACACTTTCTAACACATGTCAGGTATGAGGGGAAGGAAAGAAACTCACATTGGTTGAACATTTAAGATTTTTGGACCACTGTGCTCTCTAATGCATTACTACACAACAGTCTTGTAAAGGAGACGATAAGATAAAGTGCCAAAAATGACACAGTTAGGAGTGTTCTCATCTGGATTTTTCCTAGAGGTAAACGGCTTCAAAGCTTCTTGTCTTCATACCCTAGCTTGACCCTTCCTACCCTGCCCACATTTGGATTTACGGAGTAGTCCGTCTAGTGTGGAAACCCTAAGATGGTGAGAGTTTCACAAAGAGGGTACCCCTTTTATCACGGGCACATTCCACATTGTAGTCAGGGAGTAACTGACATTGTGCATTGTGCAGACTCACATGACTGCTCTCTTCTGAGTCTGAGAGTCCCAAAGCTGTCGCTTATGGGAAAAAAAAAAAAAAAAGGTCATGCTTTGTCTTATCATCCTAGAACCAGGATCATGGCCAGACCCATGGCCGTTTGCAGGCTGGTCCCGTTGCCCGGGATGTGGCCTGTCCAAATGACAGGTGCACCACACTGGATGTTGGTCATGTGACCGGGCAGAACCTCTCCTCAGAGCCCTTGAGCACAAACACTTTTCTCCAGAGGGAGAAAGCAGAATCAGGCACGAGATGGGCATTTTGATGGGGTGCCTGCCTTGACATGAAGGATGACCGTGGCTGCCAGAATGAGTTTGGGAGCCCTCGAGGCCCGTTTTGGTGAGAGACGGGCGGCTGTATATGACATGACAACACACGGTGTTACGGCTGAAGCCTAACAGCACTGAGACCCCTTCAGGTCAAGGTTCAGAGTCATTGCACAAGCCTGAAAAAAATCAGCCAGCATTTTTGTTTTTCCGTTTTTAAAATTTTGTTTTTATTCCTATTTGCATACTTTTGTTTCTCTCTCAATGGATGACCGTTACAAAGTGCTTAATGTGTATTTTTTTGTTTGTATTCCCAGCAAAATTTGTATTATTGCTCTGCCTATATGTATTTTTAAATACACACAAATTACAGTTTATGTAAGTAATTGATGTAAGTAATACAAACCCCATCCTGTTGCTTAATCTTTTCTTAAGCCCTATCCCTGTGTAATTCCATAACTTCGAACTGTTGCCTAATATTCCACCACACTTCCCCATCTACCCTCCTGGGAAGAGATACCCAGATGACTTCCAACTTTATGAGCTCCCAAATGATGCTGCAAGGAACATCCTTGTGTGTAGGTTTCCTTGTGGACCTGTGTAAAATTTGTAATATATGCCATAGCCGTGATTAGAAGTGCTGGGTCATCGGGTCCATGTGTATGTAATTTACATACTGAGCGTTCTCCAGAATGCCAAGTCAGACCATACCCCCGTCAGCTGTGCATGAGGGTTGCCCACCAACACATGGCATGACCTCTTTATTTTCAAATGAAATACATCCTCTTGGGAAGACAATGCATTAAACAGACTTTTTTTAATCAGGAAAAAAAGAGACATCTGCACTCATTTTTCAACACTTTCTGTAGTCATTTTGGTGCTTACATCACATCTCTTGTATTAGATGGTATGTATATTCATTGAAAAGTGGGGGCTGAGTCTGACAATATATTTCTTGAATAATATTGCACCTACTATGAAAGCATGGGGGAAGGAAGGGGAGTGAGTTCTCGTGTGCCTGTTTCTTGGCACTGATGGGATCCTCACCCTTCCTCAGACTCAGTTTTCAATTGACACCCTTAATGTCTAATCTGTTTCTTCTTCCTGCTGTGGCATTGAGCTTATTCGAGGTTTTTAGGTTTCTATTTGCTATGAAGCAAGAAGAAATGCCAACCCATACTTCTCTATGAAGTTCATAGAAAAAAAGAAAAAAGAAGTGCCAACCCAATGGCTTTCAATATTTTTCACCATAATCCACAGTATGAAATGTATTTTATATGACTTAATACATAATTGTGTATGTGACACGTGGTGTATACACACACACACACCCATACATGCGCGCACACACACACACACAGTATTTACCATTGTTTTTCATGATGCAATCCTGTTTACATTTTTTAATAAAAATGCACCACAATGAGATACTACTACACATTTATTACATTGGATAATTCTTTTTTAAATGGCAAAACTGATAATACCAAGTGCTGTAAAGATGTGGAGCTACTGGAACTTTCATGCATTGCTGGGGAGTGTGTAAGAGGATACAATATGACCCGCTCCTAGACCTTTGTTCTACAGAAATGAGAACACACGGAAGCTATACACGAATGTTGATAGCAGCTCTACTCATGGTCACCCCAAACTGGACACAATTCAAGCTTCCTTCAAAAGGTAGTTGGCTCATTTCCTTCCAGGGTAACGTAGTGCACTCACAGAATGGAATACTACTCTGCAATAAAGAGAAAGGGACTATCAAGACACACCCGATGTGGATGACTCTCAAGGCAATTATGTTAAGTGAAAGAATTCAGCCTCAAAAGTTAGCACACCATATGATTCCATGGATGAAGGGGGACACACACAAAAAAACAGAATTATCTTTTGGAGGGTGAGTCCCTTGTAGTACAGGCTTCCCCTGCTAGGTAAATGTTCTAGGAACCCATTGGCATTAGTGTACCAGCTCGTGTTGTCGTGAGAGGCTGTGTTCAGCTTCAGTGAATTTTTTTGTGGCACACAGGTGGCTGGTTCTTCCACCATGACAACGCACCTGCCCACACTGCACTGAGTGTTCAGCAGTTTTTCATCAAAAACACCAGGGCCCCCATGCTCCACCCTCCCTATTCACCCAATATCGCCCCGAGCATCTTTCTTTTTGTTTCCTCGGATGAAAAAAGTTCTCAAAGGGAAACATTTTGCTGATGTGGAAGAAGTGAAGCAAAAAACAGCAGAAGCACTAAAGGTATCAAAACTGACAAGTTCAAAAACTGTTTTGGGCAGCAGAAAAAGCATCTCGATAGGTGCATTGCATCAAACTAAGAGTACTTTGAAGGTGACAAGTTAAAACATGTAAGAATAAATATGCAATTTTTAATAAAAAACATTCCTGTTTTTTTGAGTCCCCTCTCGTATATGACAGCCTCCGAGAGACAAAATTACAATGACAGAAAACAGATGGTGGCTGTCAAGGGTTAAGGTGGAGGGATGGTGTGACCACAAAGAGATAGCATGATGGAGTTTTGGGGGGCTTCCTGGTCGTGGCAGTGGTTACACGATGTCTACGTGTGTTAAAATCCAAAAGCTACACCAAAATGTGACTGAAAAAAATATTACAGAGAGTTGGTGCGAACGAACTTAAGTGAAACTGAACTGAGGTTGGCAGCTGTCACAGCAGGGGCCGGGAGGCAAGGAAGCAAGATGGAAGCACTGAACGAAGATGGTCAAGTCCAAATGTTTGAACCAGGGTCGTTGTAGCCTGTGTGGAAGTCTTTGCAGGCTGGAGAGGAAAGGGTGATGCCAGACGCTCAGGGCAAAACCAGAGGATTTGCCCTGTTGTAAGAGGCTGGGGATGAGCAACAGCTGGAACCTCCCAACCAAGGCATGGTTAATTCAATGCCAGAAGTGTTAATTGAGCACTTACTAGTTGGCAAGCACTGTCCTGGGCACTGGGGGTCTAATAGTGAACAACATCTAGGTCCTGACCTCGTGGAGCTGATGGTCTAGTGGGATGGGGGGGTTTGGGAGAAGGGAAAATAAAATTTCAGTTCATTGTAAGTGCTGTAAAGACAATAAAACGTGTGTGTGTGTGTGTGTGTGTGTGTGTGTGTGTGTGTGTGTGTGTTGGGAGACTGTTTAGAAAGACCTATGAGCAATCAGGGAAGCCTTTCTGGAAGAGGCAACACCAAAGGGTGGGCATTAAGAATAAACCTCTTATGTGAAAGAAATACAGGCACTGTGTTATCAGACAATATATTTACCTAAAAAAAGTTAGTTGCAACCCATTAAATTGATTCTATGGTGACAAAATCGAGGGGTTTGCTGTAAAATAATCTCAGTGCAATCCATGGCGGATAATGTGGGCGGGCCCTTTCCAGCATTGGCTTCTCATTTGATCAGTTGGCATTGGTGTGGTCCAGACCATTTCCCGTCGTTGACTTCTGAGCTCATTCCCAGTCATGATCCTTGTAGAGTACGGAAGCACTTCCTCGGGATAACCAGAGAGCAGGCTCTTGGAGCAAAGATACCTTCCCACAATACCTTTGAAAATACAAGTTCAAGGGGCCTGCTGATTCTTTTCATCTCAGGTGCACCAAGGGACTCCACATAGATTCTTTGAAGCATAATGAATAATGAAGCTTCTGGAGTATTCCATAGTCTCTACCTCTGGCCCTTGAGTCAAACTTGTATTCTATCTGTTTGGAAAGGATTTCTACCCCGATCTAAGTGGGGTTGCCTAGAAGAGCAGGTAACCTTCAGGGTCGCCTGTTTCCTGGTGGTGTGGAGTGCCCAGCGTGCTTTCCTGGCTGTCTCTGGCTTTATTGTTTCACCCCCCCAGCTCTCGCTAGTGTTGACCTTCAGACACCGGAAGTCAGGTGACACCTAGCTTTGAGTGCGTTTCCCAGCTCCCTCCCCCAAGCTGCAGAAGTCCCTGGATCTGGTGGACCTTTGTAAAGGGCAGGATGCTCCGAGCTTGCCTTTCCCTGCGTCTCCTCTGTCACTCTCCCTGCTCACATGTCACAACGGCTCTGGTCCAGGAAGAGCCAACTTAAAGAGCCACCTCTGTGCTCTTACTGCTCACTCCCATTCCAGTAATCACTGTTTACATTCGAGGCTCTGCTTCTGCAATTTCCACGGCCCCCGACCCAATTCAGTTGGCACCCTAGAGCTTGGCATTGACATTGAGGAAGAAAAAGCGGGAACACAGGCCGGGGCAAGGCAGTAGAGAAACAAGGTTGATTTTTCACTGTGTTTTCCAATGTGGTCTCCAGGGACCTATTGCTGTAAAAATGGGGTAAGTCTACCTGTTGCTTTTTTAAAATTTCTGACTTCAAGAAACAGCTCTGGAAACATCGATCAAGGCTTTAACAAAAAGCAAAATAACTGTCCTCCTTCCTCACTGTCCTGCCAGGGCTCATTTTCTTTGTAATGACAAGTAGGGGAGTCCAGGTCATCATACAGCTCTGCTCTTGGCTCTGCAGTGGTCTTTGCCTAAGCCCCTCACCTCCGTCCAGCTTGAACTCAGATCTCACCTTCTCCATGAAGCCTTCCCTGATCATCCTTTTAAATACTTAGCCAGTCTCCATAGGCTCTCTCAACACCGCTACCTTCTACTTTTTCTGTCTCTCTACTCCAACGTATTTATTCTCTGTTCATATAACATAAAATAACATTTAAAGTTTGTGTATGGTTTGTTGACTGTCTCCAGACCCACCCCACTCCCTAGAATGTAAACTCCACAGTGGTGGACATTTTTATGTTCCTTGAAAAGTGGAATATCCAATAATCTTGCTGGGTTTTCTACACACTATCCAACCACTGGTTTGCACTATGTTTTAAATTCAGGGGTCTGATCACTGCCCAAATAATCTCCTCACAAAAAGATATGAGTTAGACCAGCTGTTTATTATCCTATAAACCTGTGCTGTCCAAGGTGGCAGCCACTAGTCACCCATGGATATCTAAATTTAAATTGATTAAAATTAAATAAAATTTAAAATTCAGTTCCTTAGTCACACCAGCCTTATTTCAGGAACTCAGTAGCCATGTGTGGACAGTGGCTATCATTGTGGACAGCACAGATATAAAATACATTCTCCATAGCAGAAAGTTCTATTGGAAAGTGCAGCTATAAATGAATTATTTGTTAATTTATTGGATGTTTACTTTTATTCAATTGGTAACTATGTAGTAACTATTTTGGGTAAGACACTATGATAAGAAATATGAGCTACTCAGGGAGGAATGGAGACGCTCCTCTTTGAGCACGTGGGTCTGAGCATTTAGATATAATATGAAGATACGAACACAAAAATCATCAGGTATTCATAGATAATGTGCTTCAGGAAGTCGAGGGAAGGAGAGGTTTGCGTTTTCCAGTTCAGGGTAGGAAATCAAAAAAGCTTCTTGGAGAAGGTAGGTCTGAAACAGAAAACTGCCCATTACCTCAGTTCTGAAGCACACTCCACGTTAAGAAGAAAGGAGAGAACCCAGATAAAATAAGATTCTGCAGAAAAGTTAGCTCCAGACAAGGAGATTCAGAGTTATGGTGCCCTTGGCTTTAGGGTTCTCACCTTTCCTTGGGACAAGCAGCTCCCACATCTGCAGAAACAAAGACTTGTGGTTCTGATGTCTCCTGCTTGAGCAGAGCTGAGAGAAGTTGGTGGGGACTGACAGAGCCTGGACGGTTACTTCAATTCTCCTCCAAGGCTGGGAATTTCAACCCAAAGAGAGTCTCCTCCTCTTGCTGCTGCTTCTTGTTGGGCAAAGCTTGAAGCCTTAACTTAAAGAGCTATGTGAAGGGATGATGCATGATTAAATGCAATTTTTCAGATACCTGAGGTTGTCCACATGGGGCTCCTCACCCCTCCCCCTATGGGGCTGACTTGTATTGACCTGGTCTTTACCTATAGGCAGAGGAACCCACACCTTCTGTAGAAAATAAACTCAGGTCAAAAGAACAAGGCGTGTGAGGGCCAAAATTATTTCTAGAGGAAAAAAATTTTTTTCTAAGAGTTAATGTGGCTCTCTAATGCTACTAGTACAAGTTGAACATTTTCCCAAGTGGCTACTCTGATATTGTTCAGATAGCCCCAAAGGGCTCCACTGGCCATGCGCCATCTTGGTAGATGACTCTCCTCTGGTTTACACCAGAGGTCAGCAAACCTTGGCCCATGGGTCAGATCCAATCTACCATCTGTTTTCCTTCATGGTTTACAAGCTATGAATGATTTTTACATTTTAAATGATTGAAAGAAAATAAAAGAAGATTCCATGACACATGAACATGTTATGAAATTCAAATGTCAGTCTCCATAAACGAAGTTATGTTGGAACACAGCCATACTCATTTGTTTACTCACTGCCTATGGCAACTTTTCTCCTACACACAACAGCATAGCTGGGTAGTTGTGACAAAGACCACCAGCCTACAAAGTCTAAAATATTTATTATCTAGACCTTTACAGAAAAAAGTTTGCCAACCCTGGTCTACACCATCAACTTCTCACAGCACCGACTATCAATGGCAACAACCTTCTCGTGGTTCCAAAGCACTTTCTGGTTGACAAAGCACTTCCACATGCATCATTTCCACCTCTGCCTTGAATAGCCCCAGACTTTGCTAGAACCCTGGCCAGGTGATGCTGCTTCACAAAGAGACATCAACCCTCAAAGCCAAGACCCCATTGAGGCACTAGCGAGCAGAAACAGGTCAAAGACATTCTTTAAAGACAATATTCTAGATCATTTGAAAATGTAGGCATTGTGTCATAAACTAGAGAACACAACAGTTAAACAGAAGGCAAAATTCAGACTGATGCAGTATAAAAACTAAATAAAAACAGGGAAAGAAATGCTTGTGGCTTCAGGACTTAAGTCCTTCCTTAATTATTTTCTTCTTCCTAATTTGGTCTCCATAATTTTATATCATTTAGGGTGTGCCATAGTTACACAATATTTACATGCAGCCTAAGATACTGCAATCAATCAAACAAAAAAACCATCCTCTTGTCTAGTTACCGGGGATACTCTGAAACGCGTTTTGGAGAGCTCTCACATGTTCTCACATGCAGAGCACAGTAAATCAATGTATATGACTGTCTATACATTGAGGTCATCCAGGCCATCTTTTGTTTCCATCTAATTTATGTTTCTACACATTGTTAAGCACTATTAGATGTTGTGATAAAATAAAACTGACATAAAAGTAAACACATATCCTGACCCAGAGGTGTTCATTGCAGTGTGATGGATGTTGCAACAAACTGAAATGTTGTGGGAGCAAAGAGCAAGAGTGACGTAATTCTCCTAGAGACTGGGGAGAGGAGCATTAGGAAAGGCTCCGTAGAGGAGACGCCACATGATCTGGACCCAGAAGTTCAGCAGTTGACCAGAGAGACACGGTATTGGGCAGGGAGGATGCGAAGACCCTGGACAAGGCCCTGAGGGATGAAACATGCTCTCTGCTGGCTCCCTGGTACATGCCACACTGCTGTTCCCTCAAATGGGCTCAATAGACATCTGTTGAATGAATGATGTG
Source organism: Tarsius wallacei (assembly GCA_963574415.1). Lineage (NCBI taxonomy): Eukaryota > Metazoa > Chordata > Mammalia > Primates > Tarsiidae > Tarsius > Tarsius wallacei. The sequence continues at coordinate 14,632 of CAUYQG010176848.1, forward strand.
CTTGGGGGGAGCATAATCCAGGTGGGGTGAGGAGTGTGTATATGCTTTCATGCAGTGTGTGGGGGTAGCCTGACTGTATTTATGTGTGTTGATGTCTACCCAACATCCACTGTCTCACTTACTGGTTAACCACCTTAATTTTCTTCAAGTATACAGTCGCCAGAGAAGATGATTGTATCCCAGTTCAGGAGTAAATCCTGAGTAGTCTACACCAATCATAGAATTCCTATTCCCCTTGTAGTAATTGGTTTTGATAGAGGCATGAAATCCATTTGGACTGGTGAGTTGTAAGGGCAAGGCTGTTGGAACTGCTTAAAGGGTTTCATTGTTCTTAAAAAGAAACACAAGTAAGAGATGGTCTATCTTTCTCTGTAGAATGCTGTCATGTCTGGATGTGACTGCTGGAGTGATCTTATGGCCAAAAGAGGAGCTGGCCCGAGGACCAAGCTGACACGCCAAGAATGAGCATATGGAAAAAATGCAAAATCTTGACCTTGATAGAGTCATCAATCCACTGAGCCAACCAACTCAGAACTCACTACATTCTGGCTTCCCTCCCAGGTGAGACAATGAATTTCCTCATTTACAGACTACGGTTTAGTCTGGGTTTTATTTTCCTGGTTCTGACAACCAAAAAAACATTTTAAGAGATGGTATACGAGGTGAGAATAAGGCTGGGGAGGCAGGTTATAGGATCCTGGGATGGGTAGCACGGGAGGAATTCAAGTAAGCAAGTGCTTTAGAAGGGTGTAGTTGACTGAGAGGCAGGAAGGATTTAGAGAGAGGAATGTGAGCAGCTGGGTAGATCATCAACGGGCAATGACAATGAAACCATCCAGGCAAGAGAGAAAGTAGACCTGGCCCTGGCCTCGCTAAGGGGACAGAGAAGAAGGAGTGGACTGGAGGGACATTTCAGAGATATGATGAGCAGTGCTTGCAACATAAAATAGATGATGCATTGTTCTTAAAAAAAATTACGGTTTATGATACATAGGACATTTCTGGCAAATTTCTGTCTATATTTTATTGATTTTATAAATATAGCATGATATCCAAAGAACTACCTGGTTGGACACTTGGAGCCCTTTGTCCCCCCTGCCCTTTTGAAGGGGGTAAGACCATTGTCTATGGAGCACATCCTATACTGCATTCTATAGTAGATGTGTGGACTTGAGGAGTAATGATCCAGCAGTGAGGTGTATGAAGCTGGCTGGCAGAGACTGTTCCTAAGGGAAGGTGATAGGGAAGATAATCCATGAATGGGCAGATAACCACACTGTAAGACACAGAATGAGCCAAAAGAGACAGAGAATTGAAGCCTGGAGCAACAAAGCAGACAGGAGGGGACAATGGACATGGAAGACTCCCTGAGTTAGAGGATATGTCCTCACTTACTCAGCAGGTACATACAGAGATACTTGGGTCCCATGATGGACTCTTCCAGCCATCAGTCAATGGAAAAAACAAACTGGGGACTCATTCAACAATAATACACATTTTTCTTAAATACTTGTTTTAACTAAAAACACCTAAATGCATATTCATTGATCAATCTTGCAATGTGAGGCTAAGGCATGTCTTTGAACATGAATCTCCATTTTGGAATTTTGGGTGGCTTTTTTCAAGTAAATCATGCTCATAATGCATCACCTATAGTGTCTAGTTTCCATGCTTTCATTTTTGAAATTTTATAATTTTTAAAAAGTTTTAAATAAATAAATAAGTAAATATAATGTTTCTTTTTTTTATTTTGTATTTTTTGGTTGGAGTCTCACTCTGTCACCCAGGCTGGAGTGCAGTGGCACGCTCATGGCCACCCCAGCGTCGAGCCAGCGTCGACCTATTGGGCTCCACCCATCCCTCCACCTCAGCCTTCCAAGTAGCCAGAGCTACAGGTGCATGCTACCACGCCTGGCTAATTTCTATGATTTACTGTAGAGGCAAGTTCTTGCCAAGTTGCCTGGGTTGGTCTCAAACCCGCGAGCTCAGGCAATCCACTTGCCTCAGCCTCCCAAAGTGCTGGGATTACAGGCTGAGCCACCGAGCCTGGCCAAGAAATATATATTTTATTTTAAAGAAGTGGGGTACAATTCAGGATTAGGTATATAAATGGACATCGTACAGGTAAAATTTGGGCCTCCCTTTGGTCCTCACTTTTCCTGGTTTGAGATCAGGTACGCTTATTGATGTTGTGTTTCCCCCCACCCTCACCCCGGCAGTATCCCACTACTGCCAATCCCTTCTTATAATATTATGGTAAATGTTCAGTAGTTGCCATGTTTTTAAAGTGGAGCAAAAATTTAAAAGATATTTGTAAATCAATCTGAGGGCTTAATTTTTCTAGATTGTTGTAATATCTTCCCAACCTTTTATAGTTGCCTAATCCAACAAGAAAATACTCTCAGCATCTTAATGTCACAGAGACTTTCCAAAGCAAACTCATATTTACATTCATTGATACAGCAGCTCCTTGTTTTCATACTCATATGTAATGAGTTTCATTATACTTAATTACATTATGTGACTATGGGAATAAGACTTATAACACAAACCCAATGAGATCTTGAGAAACGTGGAATTCAGTCCGTGGGAGCAGAAGTGCACAGGCAAGGTCAAGATAAGCTCATGGGCATAGAAGGCAACTATTAGGATATTTTATGGCAGTGGAGTGCACACATTAATCTGATCAGTCGGTCAGGTGGAGCTTAACCAATAGAATAATAAACTTGACCAATGAATGGTTCTTGGTCACATTTACTGTCTCTATGTACCTGCCAAAAATGACTAATAAAATGAGGAATTTTTAGTCCTGGCTATATGTTACAGTCACTTGGAACTTTGGAAAAAAAAAATAGTTATGAGTCTCCTCCCTACACAAATTAAATCAGAATCTCTTGGGTGGGATCCCGGCACTGGTCTTTTCTCAGAGTGGTCCAGTCAATTCTAATGTATAGCCACACTTCAGAAGCGCTGAGTAAGATCAGAACTTACATGGTAAAACCCCACTAATTCCACTTAGCATGCTTGGCATGGAAACGTATGTAAGAACCATTGTAGGTCTGAATTTTAAAATGCATTTTATTATTTCAGTTAAATTGAGTTACTATTGAAATCCATACAATTCATGTGTGCAAATTATTTCTTAGTAACATGCTGTTTGCAAACCATTTTGTGAACTAGAAGAGACTGACTTTTAATTTACTATTTCAAATGCCTGTGTGTGGACAAATGGAACTTTCTGGAGCCCTTGAAAATAGCTTGTACTCCTTTTTTAGAGCACTTCTATATTTCTCTCCTGCTATAGCACATATGGCGGATAATGTGCACATGTTTGACATTCCCATGAAACCCCAAAAGCTTCCCAGAAAATTCAAACTAATAATACTGAAGATACCCAATGTTTAATAGTGATATGTCTGTAATGGTCACTTGTTAAATATTTGGTCTTACGTGAGACAGCCTGTGGGTCTTAGAAAATTGTGTTTGGAAGGCACCACTTTTTCCTTTCAAAAAAGCATATCAAAACTCAAGTGAGAAAATTATGTTATTATAAAGATAATCTTAAGTCAACCAGTCTCACTCTTATTTATTTTTAAAGGTAATATTCTGCACTTGTGGATCTTATATATTTTTTAACAAATTACTTCCAATTTCACAATGAATTAAGACATATGAGCAAGCAATCCCATTAGTGGGTAAAATGAAATCAACATAGCAAAGGAATACCTCCACTCCCATGTTTATGGCAACACCATTCTCAATAACCAAGATATGGAATCAGCCTAAGTGTCCATCAACAGATGAATGGATAAAGAAAATGTGGTATATATACACAATGGACTACTGTTTGGCCTCAAAAAGAATGAAATCCTGTCATGTGCAGCCACATGGATAGAACGGAAGGTCATTGTGTTAAGTGAAATCAGCCAGGCATAGAAAGATACGTATTGCATGATCTCACTTGTATGTTGGAGCTAAAAAATTTGAAGGCAGAGAATGATAGTTCCCAGAGGTTATAAGGGGTATGGAGGGTAGAGGACGAACAGGGGTTGATTAATGGGTACAAAACACAGTTAGATAGAAGGAATACATTCTAGTATTCCATAGCATGGTAGAATGACTATAGTTAATAATATATTGCATATTTCAAAATAGCTGGAAGATTTGAAATGCTCCCAACACAGAGAAATGATAAATGTTTGAGGTGACAGGTATTCTAAATAACCCTGATTTGATCACCATACGTTATACCCATGTATCAAACTATCACCATACATTATACCCATGTATCAAACTATCCCTATCCATATGTACAAATATTACGTACCAATAAAACTTCACCTGTACGATGACCACTTATGCACCTAATCCAGAATAGTACCTCATATCTTTAAAATAAAAGTTTTTCAAAAAGAAGAAAAAAATTTTTTAAAGAGCACGAAGGTCACTCAAGGTGTTCGCTTCCATTTGACCGCATTGTACAGAGGGATTTTAAAGTTCTCTCCCCTTTCACAGATGTCTCCAGACGTGGCCCAGGTGACAATGAAGGTTCCACTCTCTCTTAAACACTTCATTTGTGATGTTATCCTCACTGTGAATTGGCATGACCCTGAAGGAAGGGTTGGCAGACTCAGTCAAATTGTATACATTCCAGATTAACGAAGCCTGAGTTACTGAGGTTTCACACCCTGAAGTGTATCTTAATCCTTGTCACTGGTGTCGGGGATGTCTTTCCTGAAGAGGCTCCTTCCCTGGGCCACAGCCAGCCTCCCTCGTCAAAACTTGTTCTTTCCCCTCCACAATTCTGATTCTGGCACTTGTAAATAATGGGTTCCTTGTGATGCTTTTCCAGGTAATTTTTCCAGGTGGAAGGTTCGCAGAAGCAAGAAGACTACGGATATGCCTTCTTTGCATGGTACCTCCTCTCTCTCACCTCCTTTTGACTCAGCATCGCCCATTCTGGAGTTGCCCCTCTTGAGTTCTAAAATTCAATGTGGCCAGCTGCTGTGGTTCATGTCTATAATCCCAGCACTTTGTAAGGCCGAGAGGCAGGAGGATTGCTTGAGCCCAGGAGTTCGAGACCAGCCTAGGCAGCATAGCAAGGTCTCGTCTCTATGAAAAATAAAAAAATTAGCCAGGTATGGTGGTGCATGTTTGTAGTCTCAGTTACTGGGGAAGGGGTGGGTGACTGAGGCCAAAGGATTGCCTCAGCCCAGGAGTTTGAGGCTGCTTTGAGCCATGACTATGCCATTGCACTCCAGCCTAGACAAAGGAGTGAGACCCTGACTCAGAAAAAATAAAAATTTAAAAAATCCTATGAATCTCTTTCATAGCCAGGAAGCTGCAGTCAGATAAATATTCAATATTACTATTATTACAAATATTACTATTCAATTTCAAATGTTGATGCTTCTTTTTAGAGAGCACATTAGGAAGAAAACAGTAAATTAAAATCATAAGCATAATCACTGAAAATTAAATGAGTCCATTCAACTTCTTAAATTCATGTCTTTAAAGAATATCTTGTTTTCACAGGGTGCTCCTGATTTTTTAAAGTTCTTTTTATATTTCCTGCCTGATTTTATCTTTATATAGATCCCATAGATAACATAATAATTCGATAGGATAACATGTTATTATACCAGTTCAATAGATGAGGAAGTTAATTGCTAAGAACCACATAGTAAAATGTTTCTTTGTTCTTACATTAAAGAAATATATGTGGAAGTTCATGTAGAATTGTTTCCTCTCAATTCTGAGACCTTAATGAGATGATTAGGAGCTCTATTAGAAATTGAACCATGGTAGAATATCCAAGCCAGCTTTTTCACCCAACTAAGACCTCATTGCATTCCAACTGGGCAGGGCACAGGTCCTATGGACTTTTTAAGGCTCCACAAAGATGTCTGAGACCTGAAAAAAATGTAACGGTCTAGTTACATTGTTGGCCTTTTCAAAAACATGAGTGGAGTGGCCAGGTGTGATGGCTCCACCCCGTCAACCCAGCACTTTGGGAAGCCAAGACAGGATGATTGCTTGAAGCCAGGAGTTTGAGACCAGCCTGGACAACATAGAGATACTTTGTCTCTACAAAAATTTTTAAAAAGTTATCCAGGCATAATGGCATGCACCTATAGTGCCAACTACTTGAGAGGTTGAGGCAGGAGGATTGCTTGAGCCCTGGAGTTCGAGGCTGCTGGGAGCTGTGATCAAACCACTGCGCTCCAGCCTGGGCAACAGAGCGAGACCCTGTCTCTATTAAAAAAAACAAAAACAAATGAAAGGAGAATCAGAGAAATTGGGGCAGTATGTGGAGATGAAAGGAAGGAGGTCTATGGACAAGGGAAAGATTTCCTCAAAATAGATGATACTCAGGCATGTGTGTACACTGGTGAGATTGGTACAACGGGTAGAGAAAAAGAATGGCAGGACAGAGAAAAGGTGATGACCTTGAGAAGTCATGAAAGGATGGGACGCATAACACCTGGGGACATGCTGCTAGGTTCCAGAGATCATGTCGTGTAGGCTTAAGAGCTTTCTTCACATCTTGGGTTCAATTCTTATATCTGCCAATTTGTAGAAACACATGAATTTGTGCAAGTGAAACCCTCTAAGTGGTTGTTCCCTCACATACAAAACAGAGGCAATAAGGCCCCCAGCTCAGTGATTTTTGCAAATATTCAAGTATTCAAGTAAGTAATGCATTTTTTGAGCTCAGCACAACAGTTGGAATAAAGTAACCACATAGCAATGATTAGCAATAATAATAATACTCGGTCATATTAGGCACAGAGGCTAGGGAAGCCAGATGACAAAAAGATGCATAAACCCCAGGCTGCAACTGAGGATTTGAAAATACAGTGTCTGAGAAAAATGCATCAACAAGGGTAATACAAAGCAGAATTCAACCATTGCTCCCATAGCCTTCGCATTTCACTCTCAGCAGGGATTTGGAGGCCTGGGAGAAGCTGGGGTGTCATCCCTGAGGACACAGGACTGGGCCCCGATCTGATCGTTCTCTTCCCCGCTTCCCAGGGGGGTGGCCCAGTCTACTGTGAGGTCTTTGCCACTTTTGCTGGCTCTCCAGCTGAGGGTCCTAACTTTTCCTTCCTTCCTTCGTCTCCTTTCCCTATCTTTTCTCCCCCTCGGAGGGAGGAGGCTCCCAAAGAGATGAACTTCCCAGGTCGACCAGCTCTAGCCAGGGTGACCTTGTGATAATGAACTCCCCCTCACACGAAGAGACTGGGCTCATTTGATAAGCAGCTTCCTGGAAAACAGAATGGGACCATGTTCTCCGTGTTTCTCAGACTAGAACACAAAACCACAAGGTATTTTATGTCAGCCAGCATGGTCCTCAACAGCGCTAAGTGTTGTGCATCTTACAGCTCTATCACCTGACACCGTGCCTGTCCGTAAGCAGGTACTCAAGACCTGTTTGTCGAATGAGTTAATTAATCAGCTACAGCCACGTGCAGCTGCATGTGAAACTCAGGCCTGCCTCCCATGGCTCTCCTCTTCTTCCTGTATCTTAAACTGCAATCGTGCTAAGAAATCCTCCTTCTCCACCGTCCATGTGGGCTGGCCAGGATGCGGTCCAGATGTTTCTACGACTTGCTGTTTTCTGCAGATCAGTCCCAAAGGTAGCAGATGTCACTTGGAAATTTTCTAGAACTGGTGGTTCTATAAGTTTTTTTTGTTTTGTTTTTTTAAGTCAGGGTCTCTCTTGGTCACCCAGGCTGGAGTGCAGTGCACGCTCACGGTTTATGGCAGCCTCAACCTCCTGGGCTCAGGCGGTTCTTCTGCTTCAGCCTCCCGAGAAGCTGGAATGACAGGCATGCATCACCACACCTGGCCAGTTTTTTGTCTTTTTTTTTTTTTTTTTAGAGATGGGGGTCTCATTATACTTCCCAGGCTGGGGAAGCTAACTCCTGGGCTCAACCAATCCTCCCACCTCACGGCCTCTTACAGTGCTGGGATTACAGGCGTGAGCCACTGCATCCGGCTGGTTCTATCATTTGTTGGAGATTCTTTTCCAGATGTGTTGACTCCAACTCTGAATTCTCAGATTTCTGTTTCCGGCTGGAGTCCAGATCTGGGTTTTCACAGACCAGCTCAGGGCCTGCTGCACCAAGGGCAGGGAGAGTTCACATACCAGGTCATTTCTGGGACACACTGGTCCTTGGGTGGTGCCTTTCTCTGGAAAACAAGGCCACAGGGAAGCCTGTCAGCTTCCTGAACTTTCTGGATGCTGTTCACCCTTCTCCCTAGGGGTCACAGAGGAGACAGGAAGATGGGACGAGGAGGAGTTTGTAAGATCCTGCCAAAAAGTAGCCATTTGAGTAATGTCTGGTCTTCTTCTGGGGCTCAGATCCCAGGCCTGTTACTGGCTATATTTTAGCACCTGCTGTATGCACTAAAACCACAGTGGACCCAATCATTTCACTCTATCTTTAGGAAGAAGTGGGAAAATGTAAGAAATGTAGCACATATAGAGGTCCAGGCAGGGAGGACTGTAGCAAAGCCACCTTTACTGCCTCCCATATCCCTGAGACCTCCTGGACTCAGCCTCCCAATTCCATACAAATGTATTTGCGAAGGAAGGATAAATGAAGTTTAGAATGATAGATATGAACCTTTTATCTCAGCAAAAGGCAGTTGTGCTACATCTCAGTTGTAAGCAGCACACTGGACTAGCCTGAATCCTTTGTTCCCATGAATTTTTTGACTAAAGTCATAGTGTGCAGAGTATTTTTATTAAGGAGTAGCAGACATAATTACTGTCCCCAACAAGTATGATGAACCGTATAAGGAAGGGGTGGAGTGGAGATATAGAGAAATGGCAGAAATGAATGAGATTAGGAGAATAGCAGAAAAAGAAGATCCACACATATCTGCTATAAAGATTTAGCTTCAGGAACAAGAATTTGTAATAAGGTGCAAAGAGACATAGGAGAGTTTCTTGAATAACATTTGAAGTATAGAAAGTCAAACTAATGTCTAAAGTCTAGAAAGTCAATATTTAACAAAAGAAGTCCAAACCTATACTCTGAAAGCCACAAAAAAATTGTTTAAAGAAATCACAGAAGACCAAAATAAGTGGAAAGACATCTCATATTCATGAATCCAAAAAAAACCCCAAAACACAAAACTCACAATATGTGACTTTTTGCATCTAGCTTCTTTCACTTAGCATAATGTCATGAAAATTCATCTATGTGGTAGTTCATTCCTTTTTATTGTTGAATGGTATGCCATCGTATGGATATACTACATTTTGTTTATATCACTAGTTGATAGACATTTGGATTACTTCCATTGTTTGGCCATTATAGATATTGCTGCTATGAATATTCACATACAAGTGTGAACATATTTATGTAGACTTATTTTACTTAGGCATTTGTAGGCTTGAGTGTTCATTTCTTGTGTGAATTTGAGATACCATATGGTATCCCTTAGTCTGAAGAACTTTTTTAGCATTTCTTGTGAAGAAGCTTAGCTAGTAATTAATTCTCTGTCTTTGCTTATCTGGAAATGTCTTTATTTTACTTTCATTTTTGAAAGACAGCTTTGCTGGATATAGAATTATTAGATGACAGTTTTTTCCCTTTCAGTACATTGTCTATGTCTTCCCACTTTCTTCTAGACTATATTTTTTTCTAATGAGAGGTCAGTTATTAATTATTGTTATATTATATATTCACCCCTTTGAATGTCTTTTCTCTCTTGCTGCTTTCAAGATTTTTCTCTTTGCCTTTGATCTTAACAGTTTGACTATGATGTGCTTAGGTATGGGTTTCTTTGCTATGATCCTATTTGAAGTTCCTTGCACTTCTTAGATGTGTAATGTTTTTCATCAAATTTTGGAAGTTTCTGGTCATTATTTCATCAAATATTTTTCTGCCCCTTTATCTGCTCAGTGTTAAACATATTTCTATTATTTTTGTTTTTATGTTTAAACCTGGCTTCCTTGGGATTTTCCCTATGACGGCATAGCTTAGTGACCAGCCAATGATGGGTTGATCAGATACTTTGAGTCAGTAAAACTTCTATTCTTTGCCAATTAATCTTTGAGTGGATTGGAAAATGCACTCAGACTTCAGGCAGTTTACAAGCCTGCCCCAGACTTTTGCTTTTTTTAAAACACTCTTGCGTTTCCTTTGTGCGCGTGCAAGGCCTCATACTCAGCAAAGGGTGTATGAACAGCCAGGGCTTTCTCCGGTCTCTTCTGAGTGGGTGTGTCTTGGGTATATGTACAGCCTTCCAGACTACCAGGGATATGTGAGAACCCACCCTGTTTATTTCCAACCAAGATCATTACTGTTTATGACAACACCCAGTGACACCGGGTTTTTCCATGCTTCTTTCCAAATCAAGCCAGTGTCCTGACAGTGAAGCTACTGACGTTCATTGCTTGCCCCACCCTGGTGGGACTAATCCTGCCAGTTGAGCTGGGGGTGGAGGGCAGGGAGGGCAGGGAGCACCTCAGGTAAAAAAAAATGCTTCCGGCCACATAATCTTAGCTAAGCTGTAGTGACTTTTCTTCAACTAATGATTCTTAATTTTTTGTGTGCCTTTGATCAATCTCCTTGCTAAGTTTCATCCTGAAATGGTTCTTTTAACAATTTTGTTTAGTTTTATTATTATTTGGTGGAGGGAGAATTTCCAAGCTTTTTGCCCCCCCCCACCCCCCCCCCCGTTCTAGAAGTCCCAACTCAGGAATCGGTTGCCTGCTCCTTTTTAAATATCAGGCTAGATGAGAAGCAAACATCAAGATTGAGCATATAGCTATAGACTGGATGAATCAACCACATATAGCAGCAGCCTCCATTGACCCAGCACTTCCTGTTTGCCAGCCCTATGCTGAGGGTGTTATTCTAAGAGTGTCCTTTCATACTTGCAAAAATGCAAAGCCTGGTTTAGTTCTTAGAAGGATCTTACTGATTTTCTTCTAGAGGGAAATAACTGAAAAGGCATGTATGGAGAAGAAAATCAGAACTTTTCAGTAGGTATCTCCATTCTAAAGCCAAAATCCTATTTAAATTATTTATTTTTTTCTTGCTTTGCTCTTAAATCTAGATTTCTTTTTTTGTTTGTTCTTTTGTTTATTTTTTGAGTTGGAGTCTCACTCTGTCGCCCAGGCTGGAGTGCAGTGGCATGCTCATGGCCACCACAGCCTCGACCTGCTGGGCTTAGGCAATCCTTCCATCTCAGCCTTCCAAGTAGCTGGAACTACAGACATGCGCCACCAAGTCTGGCTAATTTTTTTATTTATTGCAGAGATGAGGTCTTGCCAAGTTGCCCAGGCTGATCTCGAGCCTGTGGGCTCAGGCAATCCATTCACCTCGGCCTCCCAAAGTGTTGGGATTATAGGCGTGAGCCACCGTGCCCGGCCAAAGCTAGATTTTAATGTAAGTCTAACTAGATTTAGTTGTACATTCTTTAAATAAATTAACATATAGAATTATGCAAGCCAACTTTTTTTTGAGAGTCTTATTCTGTCACCCGGGATGGAGTGCAATGATGCCATCATGGCTCACTGTAGCCTTGACCTCCTGAACTCAGATGATCCTCCCACCTCAGCCTCCTAAGTAGCTGGGACTACAGGTGTGCATAACCATGCCTGACTATATTTTGTTTGTTTGTAGAGACAGGGTCTTGCTATGTTTCCCAGACTCGTCTTGAACTCTTGGCTTCAAGTGATTCTCCCACCTTGGCCTCTCAAAGTTCATGAGCCACTGTGCCTGGCCTGTAAACCTACTTTTGAAAAAAAAAAGATGACATTAAAATAGCAGGCTGGGCTTGGTGGCTCAGGCTCATGCCTGTAATCCCAGCACATTGGGAGGCCAAGGCAGGATAATTGCTTGAGCCCAGGAGTTTAAAACCAGCCTGGACAACACAGCAAGACCTTGTCTCTACAAAAAAAAAAAAAAAAAAAAAAAAAAAAATTAGCTGGGCATGGTGGCACATGTCTGTAATCCCATCTACTTGGGAGGCTGAAGCAGAAGGATCGCCTGAGCCCAGTAGGTCAAGGCTGTAGTGAGCTATGATCATGCCACTGCATTCCAGTCTGGGTGACAGAGTAAGATCAGATTTAAAAAAAAAAGTTACTCCATCATGCCCATCACAGTTTAATATAATAAAACTGAAAAATTATATCTTGAATAGTATCTAAAATGAATCAAAGCTATAATGAGTGGGACTATATTACATTAAAACTTTTACTACACAGATTTAGATATGTCACTTGCCAGATCAAGCAATCAAAACACAACTTTATACAATAACACCTACTATACTAAGACTAAACTTTTATCTGGGTGTTAATGCTACATTACACTAGCATTACCAAGGAATTTCACAATTATTTATATAAAGGGTTCTAGTGGAAAAGTATACAACATGCCAGAACAGATGGGTAATATAATCAGAGAGCTGGAAACTCTAGAAAGAATCTAAAGAAAATGCTAGAAATAAAAAAGAAAAACACTGTAACATAAGTGTCGAATTCTTTGATGGCTCATTTCTAGAGTGGATACAACCAAGTAAAGAATCAGACCTTGAAGACATGTCAATAAAAACTTCACCAAACTGAAATTCAAAGAGAAAAATAAGAATGGGAAAAAAAAGAGTAGACTATACGAATCTGTGAGGCAATTATAAAAGGTGTAACATATGCATAATGGGAATAACAAAAAGAGAAGAAACAAAGGAGCAGAAGAAACATGTGAAGTAATAATGGCTGAACAATTTTCAAAATAATGACAGACATGGAACCACAGATCTAGGAAGATCAGAGAACACCACGAAGGATAAATGTCAAAAAATCTACAAATAGGCATATCATATTCAAACTTTAGAAAACCAAAGACAAACAGAAAACTTTGCAAGAAGCCAGAGGAAAGAAATGCCTTACCTGTAGGGAGACAAAGACAAGAACTACATCAGATTTGTCATCAAGCAAGAAGAGAGTGGAATAAAATATTAAAGTGTTAAAAGAAAAATAAAATAAAATAAAATCCTACCAATCCAGAATCTTGTATCCAGTGAAATTATCTCTTAAAAGTAAAGGAGACATAAGACTTTTCAGAAGAACAAAAACTTAGAGAATTTGTGGCCAGTTGACTTCAAGCCTTGCAAGAAATAATAGAAGAAAAAAATGATACAGGTCAGACACTTGGATCTACATCCAGAAAGGAAGAACACAGAGAAGGAATAAACGAAAGCATTCTTCTTGTTCTTAATTATCTAACAGATAACTGTTCAAAGTAATAGTGGCAACAATGTATTGGGTGATTACAACCTATAAGGAAAATGAATGACAGCAATGACAGATATTTATCTCACAATATCAACAATCACTTTATTTTTTTTCCTGAGATTAAATTTGTGATTCTTTTTATAAAAACTTTATTTTATCATAGAGATGTGGGGTACGAGTAAGTATTAACTACACAAGTAGACTGCATGCAGGTGAAGTTTGGGTCTCCAGTTGGCCCTCACTTCCCCAAGTTTGGGACCAGGTACTCTTTGTGTTGTTATGTTTTCCCCCACAACTCCCAGCAGTGCCCAGAGACTGCTGATCCCTCCTTTGTGCTATTGTGATTAATGTTTAGGTTTCACTCATGAGTGAGAACATGAGGTATTTAGTTTTTTGTTTCTGTGATAGATCACTAAGTATGATGGTCTCCAACTCCATCCAATTTGCAGCAAAGTCCATGATTTTGTTCTTCTTTTTGGCCAGCGGTCATTTTAAATGTAATGGTCTATATACACCAATTAAAAAACAGAGACTGCCAGGAGCAGTGGCTCGTTTCTGTAATCTCAGCACTTTGGGAGGCCAAGGTGGGAGGACTGCTTGAGGCCAAGAGTTTGAGACCAACCTGGGCAATATAGTGAAACCGTATCTCTTAAAAAAAAAAACCAAAAAAACAGAGACTATTGGAGTGAATTTTTAAAAAAAGACTCAACTGTATGTTGTCTATAAGAAACCTACATTACATGTAAATTTACAGATTAAAAGTAAAGGGATGGAGAAAGTTATACCATGTTAACACTAATTAAAAGAAAGCTGGGTAGCTATATTAATTTCAGACAAAGAAGTGTGGAAAACAAGAAAAACAATCAGAGATAAAGATAGACCCTGCATAGTTTTAAAGGGATCAATTCCCCCAAAAGACATAACAATCCTTAATGTGTATGCACCTAGCAACAGGGTGTCAAAATACATAAGGCAAAAACTCATTGGGCTTCAGGGAGAAATAGACAAATCCATATTACAGTTGGATAATTCTCTTTCAACAACAGAATAGATAAAGCAATCAGAAAATCAATGAGAATACAATTGACTTGAAACAACACTAGCAATCATCTTGATCCAATTGATATTTATGAAATACCTGGCATACCTGACAGAGCAGAACACACATATTTTTCTCTGGGTCACATGGAACATTCACCAAGATAGACCATGTTCTAGGCTATCAAATATACTTTAACAAATTAAAACAATAGAAATCATACAAATGTCTTCTCAGATGACAATGAAATTAAGCTAAAAATGAATAACAAAGATAGCTGGAAAATCCCCAAATATTTAATGATAAAACACTGCACTTATAAGTAATACAGGGATTGAAGAAAGTATCTCAAGAGAAATTTAAAAATATTTTGAACTAAATGAAAGCACAACTAATCAAAATTTGTGGAATGCAGTGAGATCAAGGCTTAAAGGGAAATTTATAGCGCCTTATAACACTAAGGAAAAAACAAGCAATATAAGCCTAATGCAAGCAGAAGAAAAAAAATTATAGCAGTATAGTTGTAAAAGAAATACAGAAAATCGACGAAATCAAAACCTGGTTGTTTTTTTTTTTAAAGATCAATAACTTTTTAAAGAGATCAATAACTAGAGCTAAATCTCTAGCCAGGTTCACCAAGAGAAAAATTAGAGAAGATGCAAATTACTAATATCATCGATACCAATCCCTAGGCATTTAAAGGACAGTAGAGACACAGGATGAATTACTCTCTGCCTACACATTTGATAACTTAGATGAAATGTACTAATTCCTTGAAAGATACAAACTATGAAAACTCACACAAATAGAAGTAGATAATCTAAGTAGACATATAGGTATTTTGAAATACCTATATGTATTTCAAAAGTTGAATAAATAATTAATAACCTTCCAAAGCAAAGCACCAGATTCAGATGGTTTCTCTGGTGAATTTTAAGCACCGTTGAAAAAAGAAACTTTCACCAATTCTCCACAGTCTTTTCTAGGATATATAAAGAATAGTTCCTAACTCATTCTGTAAGGCCAGCATTATCCTCCCTGATGTCACTTGTCAGCCTCTGTGCTGGATGCCTTCATGCTTGTCTCACTTAATCCTTATAGCAAGACCTGATCCTTGGTATTCTAGGTCACATGGTGAAACTGGAGAAGTTAGATTCATGAGAGAGCAGGGCCCCCCATGACAGCCCCCCTCTCCACCGTCCTTCCTAACCCCGTATCCACACTCCACGCCCTTCAGGGAACCTACTCTTCTGCCTCAGACACCAGATGTTTTTTCTGGTAAGGGAGCGTGAAGGATCTTTGCTCTTCTGATCTCAATTCCTCTCGAATTGGCATCAGAGCCTTCTAGTTAACGACAGGAGTGAAAGGGCAGAAAAAAGACAAAATTTCCAGCAGAAATGCTAGATCAGAACCTTTCCTATTTTCCCAGAGCAGAAAGTGATGCAGGCAGCAGGGCCTGTGCCCCTTAAGTAAAAGAAGAGTCAGCAATTTCTGAGAAGTGAGAAAATGGAGTGGCTGGTGGTGCCCGAGAGAAACTTTAAAGGCTGTTGGGCCAGGCTTGGTGGCTCAGCCTGTAATCTCAGCACTTTGGGAGGCCAAGGTGAGTGGATTGCCTGAGCCCGCGGGTTTGAGACCAGCTTGGGCAACTTGGTGAGACCTTGTTTCTATAATAAATAAAAAATTAGCTGGGTGTGGTAGCTCGCACCTATAGTTCCGGCTACTTGGAAGGCTGAGGTGGAAGGATTGCTGGAGCCCAGCAGGTTGACGATGGGGTGGCTGTGAGTGTGCCACTGCACTCCAGCCTGGGCAACGGAGTGAGACTCCAACTCAAAAACAAAAACAAAAACAGACTGTGTGTTGGCTTCCATCGGTACAAATCTATGGCCTTGGGAACCAGCTAGGAGTGAGTTAGAATCCCATTTCTGTGAATCACTAGTTGTGTGAAGTCAGAAAATTTCCTTTGCCTCTCGGAAATGAGGACAATCCCAAATGACTGAAATCCTAAACAATTTTAGGCCAACCCTGTGGATATGAAATACTTCATCTCTGGTGCTTTTGCTTTGAAAGGTTATGAATTATTTATTCCATTTTAGAAATAAATATAGGCCTACTTAGATGACCAACTTCTTTGTGTGAATTTTGGTAGCCTGTGTCTTCCAAGTGCTTGATAGCATCTGACTTTTAACCTGTTCCTCAAAAATTACCATTCTTTTCATTGTCACTTGCAAAGCTCAGATCAAATCTGGGCACAGGGATTCTGTTCCTTGTCCGGCTGCCAGGAGTACGCCTCAATGGAAGCCACTAACCTGGACCTCCTAGTGCATAGGGGCAGAACCTCTCAGGGCAGGGCTGGCGTGGGAGACGCCAAGAAATGACCCAGTGGTCCTAGGCGTGGACTCCAGAATCAGGTCTGGCTGGGCCAAGGTGTCTGCCTTGGTACACATGTTAGCCCCACCCCTGTGGGCTGTGAGAAGCACCCGGCCTAATCCACCCACCTTCCATTCCTATTCCAAAAGACTTTTACTGGATGCCTGCCCAGTGGCAGGTTTCATTCCAGATGCTGTGGAAACAGAGATGGATACATACTGTGTGGTTTCCATGTGGCAGAGGCATAGCTCAGAAGGATGAAATTGCACAAACCAGGCCTCTGACTGTGAAGGCTTTTGCTGAAGGGATGCAGAACCATGCAAGAGGCCACTCACTTTCCCAGAGAACAGCTTACTCAGCACAAGGTGTCAGTTTTCCTCCTTGGCAAGCTCTCCCATGTCCCCAGATAACCGAACCAGCAATGGGGAGCTCAGCTTACTTGATTGTTGGGAAAACCTGAAAATGTCCCAAGGGGGAGACAGGCAAAGTGCTGTGCACAGGAGACTAGCCACCAGCATCGCCCTCACTAGACCAGAACCGCCTTGGCCCTGGGGACACTGTGTTCCCTTCTCTGGGCCGAGGCCCTCCGTGGAAAGTCCCCAAAGTCCTCCCCTGGGCTTGAGGGTTCTGCTGGCTGTGATGGAGCCTGGAAGTGCCTGTCTGTAGTTTAGATGGGGAAGGAATGGAGGAGGGAAGAGGGAGGGGAGATGGAGAGAACGGAGATAGAGGAGGGAAGGAGGGTCCTAGAAGGCAGGCCTCCAAGTTAAGCCCACAAGTGCTGTGTTCCAGAGGCTTTTACAGGTTCCAGAGCTCTGAGAGTCTCACCTTTTTCTTTTCTTAAAATTCTCTTTCCAGGCTGGGTGTGGTGGCTCTTGACTTTAATCCCAGCACTTTGGGAGGCTGAGGTGGGAGGACTGCTTGAGTTTGAGACCAGCCTGGGCAACATAGCAAGACCGCATCTCTATAAACAATCAAAAAAATTAGTCAGGCATGGTGGCTTGTGCCTGAAGTCCCAGCTACTCAGGAGGTTGAGGTCGGAGGATCATCTGAGCCCAAGTGGTCAAGGCTGTGGTGATCATGCCACTCCCCTCCAGCCTGGGAGACACAGTGAGACCCTGTCTTTAAAAAGAAGTTATTTCTCTGCTGTCTCGTTCTGAACCATCTGAATGTGACTGTCAGCTGGGGCAGTGGCTAGCTCTGTCACAGCGTGTGTCATTTAAACTCAGATTGCTGGCCTTTTTCACCGGCTGTAAAATGAGCATCATGACCTTGGGGGGGGGTGGTGGTTGGTGGGGGGGGGGACGGGGACTAAGAGAGCCAAAGTGCAGGAAGCCTTTCACACAGAAGTTTCTGCAAGCAATCTGTGGGTTTCCAGCCTCAAGTTTCTTTGTTTATTTTTATTTATTTTATTTTATTTTTTGTTTCTTTTGAGTCTCACTATGTTGCCCAGGCAGGAGTGCAGTGGCACACTCATGGTCAACCTGCTGGGCTCAGGCAATCCTTCTATTTCAGCCCTCCAAGTAGCTGGAACTACAGGCACATGCCACCATGCTCAGCTAATTTTTTAAAAAATTTATTTATTGTAGAGATGAGGTCTTGCCAAATTGTCCAGGCTGGTCTTGAATCCCTGGGCTCAGGCAATCCCCTTGCCTCTGTCTCCCAAAGTGCTGGGATTACAGGCATGAGCCATCGCACCCGGCTTCGAGTTTCTTTCAAACTCTCAACAGCCAATGGGAAGGTGAATGCACTGTCGCACTAAGATTGGGAATCTGAGAAGTATTCAGGAAAGTATCAGAATGGGAAGCTTCTGAACTATGTTGTGAGACTCCATTAAGTTGAGAACACCAGCACTGACCAGCCATCTAGTGTGTGCACAGCAGGGGTGTGATAAACTGAGTGACAGCCCCTCTCCTGGGACTTGCACGAGGGTCCCCTGGTGTGGCCGTGTACTTCTGGAATTCTGGACAGTGAGCCCAATGCCGGGCCCGTGTCTGAAGATGCTTCTCACACAAGCTGGAGCTCGGAGCATCCTCAACAGGCACCTAGGAGTTCTTGTTTGTGGATGACTTGCGTGGTGCGGCCAGGTGTGGAGATAAAGTACACAGTGGAAATGTCTAGAAAGAGTACAAGTAACCAGAAACATCTTTGTCCCGCAGGGAATTAAGCTGAGAGATAGTCTCCATTTCTATGTGTCAGTCATTTCACATGCACTGATTGAATCTTCTTAACAAAATCCTGCGGAGTGGAGGTTTTTATCCTCATTTTATAGATCAGAGAGCTTAAGTCACTGACCCAAGTTCATACAGTGATAAGTGTCAGGTCTGAATTTGAATCAGTTTCTGAATCCAGTACCTTCTCCTTTTTTCTATCCTGTGTGCTGCCTTTCCCTAGCAGCCGAACTTTCTAGAAAACAAATGGATTCCAGTGACAAAGCAGCACATTTCCCCAAGGCCATGCTCTTGATGGCTTTCTACTCTTTCCCTGGAAATAGACGAGAAAGCCATCAGGACACCCGAGGAGCCTTAGTCACCCATGCACCAAGTTAGCACGGTGGACTTCTGGCTTAGTTACTTTCCCATCAGACTTTAGTAGAAAGAGCACAGCACATCCCTGGCTCTGTTTTCTCCCCAGAAGGAAGCCGAGGGTCTGTCTCGGAGTGTCATCAGACTAGCTAAACACCTACCTATGTCTGCACAGAGGAACTGACCTTGGAGGTGAGCTCAGCATGGAGGGACGTCCTTACCGCCGCTGCATTCTGGCTTGAGCTCTGTGTCTTCATCGGGCTCCCCAGGACAGGTCACTGCCTGCCAAGATGAATGTCAATGAAGCAGGAAGCTCACAGGGTAGACTCTGTCTCCCAGAATGCATTTGGACAGGGTAGCCAGGAGATGTGGGTCTCTCCATGACTCCCAGCATTCACTTCCCTGGAGGGAGGGTATGTGAACTGTTGCTGGACCTACATAGTCCTTGTTCTTCCGGGATCCTGGGGAAATAAAAGGTGGCAACAGGGAAGTGAGTACCTGTCCCAAGTCCGACTCCACTCAAAGCAAACAATCATTCTTCGTCTGGGTACCACCTCTCAGAGTTTGCAGAGTGTGCTCACATGTGTCACTTTCTCTCTCTCTCTCTCTCTCTCTCTCTCTCTCTTTCTCTCTCTCGTTGGAGTCTGAGTTGGAGTCTCTCTGTCGCCTAGGTTGGAGTGCAGTGGCATGGTCACAGCTCACCAGAGCCTTGACTTCCTGGGTTCAGGCGAGCCTTCTGCCCCAGACTCCCAAGGAGCTGGGGACTACAGGCATGCACCCCCACACCCAGCTAATTAAAAACAAATTTTTTTGTAGAGATGAGGTTTTGCTATGTTACCCAGGCTGATCTTGAGCTCCTGCGCTCAAGTCATCCTCCCACCTCGGCCTCCCAAAGTTGTAATTTTGCGTCATTCTTCTGTAAACCCTGTGAGCTGGGCACTGAAGGAAGCAGCATTCTCATCATGGGCATTTGCTCTGCTCAAGAGCACACAGACCATGCCTCTGGGTTCCCGGAGTGGTGCTGCTGCAGGTGACAGATTTTCTCGGATGACACATCAGGGATCTTTCTGTGATAAGATCTCCATGATTCTCTATCATAACATAACATCTGTCTCTCTCTCTCTCTCTCTCTCTCTGAAACAGGGTCTCACTGTTGCCATGCTGGAATGACCTCCTGGGCTCAAACGATCCCCTGCTAAAGCTTCCCAAGTAGCCGGGACTACAGGTATGCACCACCATGCCTGACTTTTTAAAAATTTTGTAGAGACAGAGTCTCATTATATTGCTCAGGCTGGTCTCAAACTCCTGGCCTCAAGCGATCCTCCCTCCTCAGCCTCCCGAAGTGCCTAGGATTGCAGGCACGAACCACTGCTCCCAGCCAGAGCCTCTTTATTTATGTTCAAGCTGGAACACATCAACAGAGTTCCTGTGAGAATGCCTGGCACGATTCTTCTCTCTCTCTCTCATTTTTTTAAACAGGTTTTTATTTTTTTGAGTTGGAGTCTCACTCCGTCGCCCAGACTGGAGTGCAGTGGCCGCTCCCGGCCACCGCAGCCTCGACCTGCTGGACTCAGGCAATCCTTCTGCCTCAGCCTTCCAAGGAGCTGGAACTACAGGCGTGTGCTACCACGCCCGGCTGATTTTTGATTTATTCTTCTGAGTTTTGATTTTCTTTCTAGTTGGCACACCTTCCCCTGCTGTGGTATTCAGAGGTAAATAGTGTATTTATTTATTACTACTGCTGAGCAATTACTATTTTGTACCACAGTGAAGTTACTGTGTCCAGATACGGTGGTGAGTGCATAGAATGTAACATTGGCTAAGACATGTTGCTACTTTTGAGTGGTTCTGTGAACATCATGGCCCTGTCAGAGGACTGAGCTGAAGATGCTTCTGCTTCCTGCTGGTTAAACTACATCCAGAAATTGCCACACTGTCTTCCAAAGAGGTTGCACTAGTTTCTGAAAGAACTAGAAATTGACCTTCCATATGACCCAGCAATTCCCCTATTGGGAATATACCCGTAGGAACTCAAATCATTCTACAAAAAAGATACCTGAGCATGTATGTTTGTTGCAGCTCTATTCCCAATAGCGAAAACATGGAACCAACCATGCTGCCCATAGAAGCTGGACTGGATTAAAAAAATGCGGTACATATACACAATGGAATATTATGCAGTCATAAAGAAGGACAAACATGGACTTCACAGCAACTTGGATGGAATTAGAGTCGCTCATACTCAGTGATCTATCACAAACAAAGAACGGAGTACCATATATTCTCACTCATAAGTGGACCTTGAGCAATTGTAACCTTATAAGAAAGGGATTGGCAGTAGTGGGAAACTGTCAGGGGAGGGGGGTGGGATTGGCAATTGAGGGAAATTGCTAGGGGAGGGAGGGACATACCTTATCAACAAGGGTAACTGCATAATCAATATTTGTATACCTAGCCCTGAATTGTAGCCCACATCTTTATAATAAAAATTTTTTAAAAAAGAAAAAAAACCAAAAATGACACCCAAACCAGTTGCTTAATAATTTCCCAGCCTATCCCACCTTGCTCCCTCCTCTTTCTCTCCCAGGGGTTCATTTATTGAGTAATTCATTCTACATGCCACTTTTATCATGTATTAAATTTGCATGTGTATTTGAATGTATTTATTGCCTTTCTATTCCCTGATGTGTCTATTCATTTACAATATTGCTTTGAGTGTTACAGCTTTATATATTTTTTCATATCTGGTAGGCGTGGTTGTCCCTCATTAATTGACTTTTTAAGTATTTTCACAACTACTCTTATTTGTTTGTTTTTACATTTGAACCTTAGAGTACAGAAAGAATCCTGGCATTTGTATTGGAATTATGTCAAATTTATAGATTAACCACAGGATATTTGATAATTTTATGATGCTTTCTTCCCAGTCAGAATATAGTATGTCTTTTAATTTGTTCAAACCCTTGAAGTCCTTCAATTTCTGCTTGTCTGAAGGCACAATTTTTTATTCCTGAATACTTGATTTTGTTTTGCTGCTATGGTAAATGAGATACTACTTTCCAGTAGATTTTCTAACTGGTTGTTATCTGTATTTGTGATAGCTATTGGCTCTCACTATATTAATTTCTACATATTAATAGATGGATTTTATATAATAATTAATCCTTTTGTTGAAAATACTTTTGCAGCTAGTTATCTCGGATTTCTCATGCGTGAGAGTTTATTTGCCAGTATCAACAATGATATTTACTATACTCTGTTTATCTATTACTTTCAAATGGTATACTCTAATTTATTTCTTTTCTAATTAGAGCTAGTACCTCCAGAACAACAATAAATAATGGTAGGGATAGTGTCATCTTGTCCTGTCCCTGACTTCAGTGTAAATGCTTCTAAATACCTTGTCAGTGAGCATGGCGAGCTCGTGTTAAGGAAGGCTGAGGCGGAAGGATCGCCTGAGCCCAGCAGGTCGAGGCTGCGGTGGCCGGGAGCAGCCACTGCACTCCAGTCTGGGCGAGAGTGAGACTCCAACTCAAAAAAAAAAGTATTCTGGGCAACCTCCTTGGGTCCCTTCCTGCTGTGGGAGCTTTTCTGTCCTCTCAATAAATCCTGCTTTAAAAAAAAGAAAGAAGTATCTATTCATGTCTTTTGCCTACTTTTTAAAGGGGCTGTTTGTTTCTTTCCCTTCAGTGTGTTTGAGTTCCTTGTAGATCCTAGATGTTAGGCCTTTGTCAGATATACAGTTGACAAATATTTTTTCCCATTCTTTGGGGTGTCTCCCTGCTCTCTTGATGGTTTCTTTTGCTTTGCAGAAGTTCATTAATTTGATGAGGTCCCACTTGTCTATCTTATTTCTTAAGGTATTGGCCTTTAGGGTTCTGGATAGGAAATTGTTGTCAGTTCCAATTTCCATAAGTGTGTCTCCTGTGTTTTCTAAGGTTTTTATAGTTTGAGTTTTTACATTTAGCTCTTTGATCCATTTAGAGTTAATTTTTGTGTATGGTGATAGGTAGGGGTCCTGTTTCAGTCTTCTGTGGTACATATGCACAATGGAATATTATGCAGCCATAAAGAAGGACAAATATATGGACTTTGCAGCAAATTGGATGGATTCAGAGTCAATCACACTCAGTGATTTATCACAGAAACAAAGAACTGAGTTCCATATGTTCTCACTCATAAGATGACCTTGAACAATTATAATGCTATAAGAAAGTGATTGGCAGTAGTGGAAAACTATCAGGCGAAGCGGGGGTGGGACTGGCAGTTGAGGGAAACCGCTAGGGGAGGGAGCGGCAAATGTTTGCATACCTAACCCTGAAGTGTACCCCACAACTTTATAATAAATAAATAAATTAAAAATAAAAATAAAAGAAAGAAAGAAAGAAAGTATTCCACTCCTTTTGAAGTCAAAATAAAGTTCAATCCCTTTGTGACTTCAGACTGAAGCAAGAACCACAAATGGCATTTCAGTGCACCTTCCCACATTCACAGGAAGATTATGATGTCTCCCCCTCTCTCCCAAAAGTTGAGACAGAAATACAACACTCAATCCATGCCTAAAAGGATGATGAAGTTTAGATTGTGCGAGGACGCTATAAAGGCCAGCAAACTGGCCAGGTAGTCCAGGTTTACAGGGAGAAATAGGTCATCTACACTAAACGGAGCAGTGGGAAAGGCTAGTGGAACAACTGTCCTTGGGGGCATCACCCCAGCAAGGTGGTTATCACTTGGCTAAAACTGGACAAGGACCGCAAAAAAGATCCTTCAACAGAAAGTCAGATCTTGCCACGTAGGAAGGGAAAAGAGCAAATACAAGGAAGAAACCACTGAGAAGATGCAGGGATAACATAAACTTACACGATTTTCATCTTTTATTAAAAACTGTTCACTTATATGTGGGAGGCAAACGGTCACAAGGCTGGAAATAAAAGGCACTGGGGACACCAATAAAGGGGGAGGGGGAAGGGAGATAGAGTTCAGAAACAACCTACAGGGCACAATGTTCATTATCTGGGGAATTTAGAGTCACTCGAGACCCAATCCCCACCGCTACACAATATGTCCATGTAAGGAATACGCATGTGTACTCCCTGAATCTAAAATAAAAAAATTTTTAACTGACAAAGATAAGAAAACTGAGATCAAGGGAGGCATGTAGGCAATGAGTCGTAAAACAAGATATAGAATTCAGGCCTTTCAAACACAAATTTAGAAAATTGATGTGATCATATAGAAAAGAGAAGCATTCAACATGCTAACAAACAAATCTCTTAGTTTTTTTCCCATATTTGATCTAATGCAGATTTCACATAGATGTATTGCATTTGTTTTTGAAGGATGTATGGCTTTATGAGAAGTTGTCAAAGATGTTAAAAATAAAAACATACAAAAATGTCAATAAAAAAGAAATAATTTCTTTATTTCTCCTTTAATAACTTATAAAATCAAGAAAACAGGTCATCTCGCCCTTTAACATCTTTTATATTTGTGTGTTTCAACACGAACATTCTAGTAGGATATTAATATGCATAATTTATACATAAGTAAGTGTAAATATCGTAGGGATGCCAATTTTAAAAGACGGATTCAAGCATGCAATCAAACAAGTTTAGAGACCATGAGTTTAGAGGATTATCATAAAATTACTTCATGAAAATATTAATGTTTACCACCTATAATTTACTCTTTCTTTGACAATATAAAAGGCACTTGAGATCTTGAAGGCTTTAGAATGAATCATCATCATGGATATTGGTTATCTTCTCTGTGGATAAAGGCTAGTTAACTAAGAATCATTCATTGGAAGGCCTAAGTGTGCCTCTGAAAATGTCTGATTGTTATGGCTCTCTGAACATTTTCCTCCAACAAAGTTCCAAGAAAGTAACTCTAACTGGGCTCCCTCAGCCCCCCCAATTTCCCCATCATGCAGGCACCAAGATATGCCAGAGGAAGGGGTGGAGGGTAAGCCCGTCTAGCTGGGCCTGGCTTCTCTGGATCACACTTCATACACATTGTGTGTCCTGGCTAAAAGATACTCTTTTTGGCACAGGCAGGATGGGAGCTGATGTATCTATGGGCAGAACAGTCAAAGGGTGGGAAGGAATCAGACCTTCTAAAGACCCACTACCTCGCCTCAGCAAGCAGTGACATCCTGTCGGGGCCCCTGCCAGATGTCTTCCTGAGGAGATGATGCTGAAAAGTAAAGAAACACTACTATTCGTTGTGGTTGTTAAAAGAGAAAAGATAGCTGGAGGGATAAACATCTCAACCAACAAATTCTTTTTATGAGATGTCTGGCTTTCTGCAATTTTTTACTGAACCAAGACATGTGTTCTTTGTAAATTAATACATGCAGCCCAAAAACTCAGTATGTTGATAGAGTCCATGAAGACAATTTCCAGGCTAACTTGGGTTTGTTTTACATCGTCAACAAGAGCAGGAGGCTGGGAGAGGAACCTCATGAATTTTTAGAGATGAAAAGGTTGGGTTCACATGAAATGACTGATCTGAGATCTAGAGTAGATTTGATCGCACATTCTCTCTTAATTATATGGTGAAAATTACAAATTCAACTTTGAAAATATTTATTGATCCCTATGAGAACGCAGAAACAAGATAAGATGTGATGTTTTTCAATCTATGTAGGGAATAAACATTTGTCCATATAGACTAGATAACAATTCAAAAATATAGAATTAAATAACAAATATGGAGCATAGTTGGTGTTGTAAGAGGTCAGAGAACTCATGATTGGCTGTTGGGAGCGTATCAACAGGAGTTCTCCTAAGTATAATAGAGCAAAAGAGAAGAGGGACTTGTGATTTAAATCCCGACCCCCAACAACGTTCCAAGGCCACAGGCTGGATGTACCTGCCCAGTTTCCTCTACAAGGGATTTTTGAAGGTCTGTTTTGAGGATCTCACCCTGGGATGGAAGAGAAAGGAGAGCCACTGTCAGCTTGTTTATGTCCTGCCAGCGTTAAGGCAAGAAAAAAAAAAAGCAGTAACATTCTGGCAACTGGCAAGGATGCTTTTGGCTGTGGGATGATCAAAATTTGAGTCACTGAGCTAGTCAGAGCAATTGAGTCAAGGAAGGAGACACCCAATGAGCACATGAAAAGATGCTCAACATCATCAGTTAGGGAAGTATGAATAAGCCATAATGAGCTATCACTACACATCTGTTAGAATGACTAAAATTAAAACTGAGAAGGCCGGGTGTGGTGGCTCAAGGCTGTAATCCCAGCACTTTGGGAGGTCGAGGCAAGAAGACTGCCTGAGCTCAGGGGTTCAAGACCACCCTGGGCAATTTGGCAAAATCTCATTTCTGCAATAAAATAATAATAATAATAATAATAATAATAATAATAAGCTGGATGTGGGAGTGTGTACCTGTGGTTCCAGCTACATGGAAGGCTGAGGCGGAAGGATAGCCTGAGCCCAGCAGGTCGAGGCTGCCTGGGCAACAGAGTGGACTCTGACTCAAACAAACAAAAAAAACAAAAAAACTCCGAGATGGACCGTACCAAGTGTTGATGAGGGGGTAGAACAACTGGACCGTCCACACATTTCTGATAGGAATATAAAATGGTACAACCATTTGTAAAACAGTTTGGCAGTTTTAATAAAGCTGATGTATACTTACTATGTGACACAATAATGCCACTTTGGAGTTTTTAATGTAACTCTGCCAAATTAAAAAAAAAATGTCTGCAGAAAGAATTGTAGGTGAATATTCTTTTTTTTTTTTTTTTTCGAGTTGGCGTCTCACTCCATGCCCAGACTGGAGTGCAGTGGCCGCTCCCGGCCACCGCAGCCTCGACCTGCTGGGCTCCAGCAGCCTTCCAAGTAGCCGGAACTACAGGCGTGCGCTACCACGCCCGGTTAATTTTTTATTTATTTATTGTAGAGATGAGGTTTCGCCTGCCCAGGCAGGTCTCGAACCCGCGGGCTCAGGCAATCCACTCACCTCAGCCTCCCAAGGTGCGGGATTACAGGCTGAGCCACCGAGCCTGGCTTACTTTTTACTTCTTTAGCAACTTGTTACCAGATGTGATTGATCGCTTACTTAGATCTCCCTTAAAAGTAAATAAGA